>JBBPBX010040802.1:0-15680 GCA_038048925.1 Garcialebias charrua
GTTAAAATGTGCAGTGAATGACCCATTACCAAATGTGCAGTTTTCTGAACCAACTTAGCCACTCCTGCTGCATGCTGAGTGCAGGGTGGATGTCTCTTCTCCATGCTGTCCAGTAAACAAGACACATACATCAAAACTCTGCGCCCTCCTGCATGTTTCTGAAACAGGACGCCGTTAATTACCCCGTCTGTTTCAGAGACATCAAGGTAGAAGGGACTCCCATAGTCTGGTAACGCTAGCTCTGTTGCGCTGCTCATCTGTTGTTTTACATTGATAAATGTTCTCTCAGCTTCCTCATCCCAGTCTAGCTGTGCAGTGGGGTTTCTCATGCCTTTTTGTTTAACCAAAGCGCGCAAAATCTGTGTTTGTCCTGCATAGTCTGGGATATAATTTCTGCTATATCCTGTCAGACCGAGAAAAGACAGCATCTCTTTCACTGTCTGTGGTTTTGAATGATGGAGAATTGTGTCTCGGTGCGACGATGAAAGGCCCGCTCCCTTCTGAGAGATCACTCTCCCCAGGAAGGACACCTGTCGTCTTACCGCCTGTAATTTAGTTCTACTGACTTTGAAACCAGCAGCGTGTAAGTGTTCAAGGACTGATTGAGTTGCTGCCAGTGAGTCCTCAACAGTATGACTGGCAATCAAAAGATCATCAACATACTGGATGAGAACTGTGTCCTGTGGGAGTGGCACCTTACTCAGAACCTGTTTCAACACCTGATTAAAGATTCCAGGGGTGAGCGCAAAACCTTGGGGCGTTCTGGTATATCGGAGCTGTTCGCCCCTAAAGGTAAATGAAAAAATGTCTCTGCATTCCTCTGCTAGCGGCAAACAGAAAAACGCATTAGCCAAATCCAAGCAAGTGAACCATTCATGTTTTGGTGTCAAATTGTTCAACGCCACGTATGGGTTTGGAACCGGTACTGTTTGGGTGATTAATAGTTTATTAATCGCCCTCAAATCATGCGCCATGCGGAATTTTCCTGTGTTTGCTTTCTGCACAGGTAAAATTGGTGTGTTCCAATGAGACTGTGAAGGTTCTAGCACTCCCTTTGCTTTTAATCCTTGGATTGTTTCTGCAATACCCTCCTCTGCAATCGGTTTGTGAGGATATTGTTTAATCCACAGTGGGTAGGTGGTTTGGACCTGAAACGTGATGGGCGGGCAGGCAATCAGTCCCACATCCGTGGGGCCTTTAGACCACAACATTTCAGGCATACTATCAATCAGCTGACCAGCGCGCGGGTGGTCAGTTTGTTCACGACCGTGCTCCATGGGGAGCTCCTCGTGTTGCATTATAGCCACATCATGTGCAATAGACTCAATTGCAAAACACTCACAGCTTTTTGAATGCCAGACTAACGGTGTGGGTGATTGTACCCAGTCTACGGCTTCTGAAGCCCTTTTTACCATCGGTCCCAAATCTTTAGCCTGAAATTTTGGATTCAAACCTAGTGAAATATGAGGCACCGCTTCGGTGCTCATCATATACCACTCCTGTTGTTCAGGAGTTAAATGAACAATTGCGGCTACTCCCTCTGTTCCCACATAAATATTCCCTGTTGTGATTGGCCAAATTTTACCCTCTATTTGCTCTGCAAAGTGTTCTTGAAACACCTCATCTCCTCTTCTGTCATAAAAGAGGGTGACATGTGGAGGGTCTGGTGGGGTCGAGTACGGCTGGAGTTCCTGTATCTGTGGTTTCCACGCAAGGTAAGCAGAATAGATGCCTCCTCCACCCATGACTTCAGGTTCAAGTAGCCCCCAGTACATGTCAGCGTATTCATTTTGTACTGGTTGTATCACACACTGTGAGTGAGTAGTGGTGAACTGGCCACATTTCAGTGAGGTGCCGTCCGGCAACCTCACCATGAGTCCATCTGATGAGCATAGGATTGAAGCTCCCAGTCGGATCAGCATGTCTCTTCCCAGCAGATTTGCGGGTGCATGTCTTGCCACCACGAAGGGATGTCTCAGAGTCTGTGTCCCCACTTTTATCAGTAGTGGGCTCGTTACAGGCAGTCTTTGTGTGGCCCCAGAAAATCCAATCACCTCCACTGACCTTTGTGACAGTTCGCAGTCAGGTGGGGTGTGAGTCACTGTTGAAAAGGTCGCTCCTGTGTCGACCAGAAATCGCAAGTTTTCATCTTTCACTTGCACTTCAATGGTTGGGTCTGCCCCTCCCCCAACGCTCAGGATTTTCTGTGGGGTGTCTCATTGCTGTTGGAAGCCTTGTCCCCCTGGCACAAGGGAAGGCTGGACTGCCTGCTGCTGAGGTAGAGTTTGTTGCAGTGGTTGTGGTTGAGGTAGTTGTTGTTGTTGAGGTAGTTGCTGTTGACCTCCCATCTGCTGAAAGGGTTGCGGTGCGCTCATGGGTTGTTGGTACACTTGTTGTTGGCCCATGGGTTGCTGGTAAAACTGCTGCTGGCCCATGGGCTGTTGGTACGACTGTTGCGGTCCCCACATTTGTTGCTTGTGGATGCAATTCCGGGCCCAGTGTCCGAATTTCCCGCACAGGAAACAGGCACCAGACTGCTGTGCCCCTTGTGGCGTGCCCTGGTACCAGTTACCTCCTCGCCCTCTCTGGCCACCTCCCCTGCCACGTCCAGCCCCTCTTGCTGGATGTCCACCTCTGCCTCTCGGGGCAGGAGTTTCAGACCACTGTTGCATAGCAACCACCCCAGGGGCGTCTACTGCCCCTCCTGTTTCCTTAGAGTTAGTTGGTGCTTCTTGCACCACTAACTGTTTTTTCTCTCTCGCTTTTTTGTCATCACTAAGCGTTTGTCTGACACTCGAGAGCTGGAGTTTAACCAATAGATCCTTTGCTTTCTCTAATTCAGCTGCCTCTTTATCCTCACGCTTTTTAACATATTTCAGACGATGTACCACGTGCCTCTCCCACCGGTCTGGGGTAGCAGTGATCATATCAGGATTTTTCTCTATCTCGTCGACCACCTCATCCGGCAGTCCGTCGAGGACCGCTTTTCTGAAATATGGACGTTGCTGAATGCTTCGCGCCCGCACTCCTGTGACCCTCTCCCAGGTGTCTTTACAGTCCTGGACGAAGGTCCACGGATCAATTGTTCTGTCCCACTTAAACTCAGGGACTGGTTCCCCTACTGGCAGCGGGTACAGTGTTTTCATAATTGGCCCTATATCGAGATACACCTCAGCTAACGGGGTATTATCAGGAACCTCTCCGATCCTGCATCGATACCCCCCGAGCACCACCTGTGAATTTAGGTATGTTTGGAACGTGTTTGGATTAGCGCAACGTGCAAAAGTGGCATTTAGATCCCCCACTGACAACTGGACCCCTACAGTAAGAGCATTAAAGCGATCCAACCATCTCGCGGCACCCTCGGTCAAATCCGGCAGTTTATCAATGAGAGCATCCAAATCTCGTATGTTATAAGGTTTGTATGTGACTACCTGACCTCTTGGACCCCTTGTGGTCATTAACGGTAGCTGTGTTGCAACACTACAGAGCCCTTCATTCATTTGCCTCATCTCATCCTGGTCCTCTCTAGGTGGGTACACCTGTCTGCTGTTCGTGTACCCCAGTGCTGACCTCACGCACCATTCCTCCTCTTCTCTGTCAAGCTGCTCACGTGCTGGACTGCCTAGGGGTACCTGGGGCCCTCCTCTCACCAACTCATCTTCTGATTCAGCCACAGTTCCAGTCATCGAGCCCTTAAAAAAGAACTTTTTTCTCTGCTCTGCGTGCGCCTCAACTACCTGTTTGTCCTTCACTCTCTGCTTGCTTCCTCCCTTCGGGGGGCCGTAGCACCCCCTCCCTGTCTCTTCCTCGTAACGTCTTGCAGCTCGCTTTTCTTCCTCTCTCTCATAGTCTCGTGGGCGAGGGGTCAGTGAGCCTGGCCACTCCCTTTCTCTTTGCTCACCATCCCAACTGAACCTCTTATCTACGTCACTACGTAAATATTCTACCCTTTGTCTCCGCATCCGATCCTCCATGCTGCTCCCTGCTCGGGCCTGCTCCTCATCCTCACTCTCCTCCTCCTCGTCTCTTCTCTGACCTCTCCTTCTAGGAAACATGGGAAACTGACCGGCAGGCGGAGCAGCAGGAGCAGCCTGAGGGGCCGGAGGCGCGGTGGGACTGACAGCATATGGAGGCGGTGTCATTTTTTCATCTGATGTGGCAGCACTTTCTGTCTCTCCAACATTCTGAACGCTCTGAGCTAACAAAGCGAGCTGTGTGTACACCTCGACTAAATGTTTTTGCTGTTGGTGATTTTTATTAAGTTTAGAACGCTCCCAAAATGATGTACAAATTGTTTGATTAGCTTGTATGCATTCTAATTGCTTTTGCTGTTCCTTCACTTTTGCCCAAACTAATTGGGTAACGTTTTCTGTTGACTTTTCTGATGACCTCACAATTTGTAGGAGCAACGTGTCCAGCTGTTTGGACTTTGGAGAGTTCTCTCCATGCATTATTGTAATGGCCGCCTGAACCCTTATCGTTTGATTCTGTAAAGGTTCCTGTTGTTGGTCCCCTCTCTGCTTAATGTGCGCCATACTCGTCTTTTCAAACATTCACTCAAAAGCTTTATTTTCAATCGTTTCTCCCATGCGCTGAGTTCTCTTGAAAGAACACAGTAAAAAAGTCTGAAAGAATCTGAGGGAACACCTCTGCCTTCAGGCTTCTTACTATGTTAATCAACAGCTCCCCCTAGCGGAAAAAATTATGGCAGCACCACACATTTACCACTCAGTCATTCAAAGATCCGTTCTTTTTTTTTTTTAAACCCCACACTCCTGAGTCGACACAAACATATAACAAAACGAACAATTAAAACATCTAATTTGAATCTAATTGAGATCTCAGGCCCTAAAACGACGATTTACACTAAATCTGGAAGAAATGCGACGCAAAATATTTTTATTTTTATATATAAAATAAACACCAGTGGCATTAATATGCTTCCGTATTCAACCTCTTTTTTTTTTTAGACGTCTTCGATCCTTGCTCCCAGGGCGATTCCACTACGCTATACCCCGCAAGTTTAGCGTAAGGCCCACTGGGATTGTTCACCTCAGCGTGAACTTCTGGCGACCCCTCCACGTCGGCCAGATTACGGTTTTACGTATGATCTTCCAAAACAAGCGGCAGTCGTTTTTTTCTACTCGCGAGCGGATGCGAAACAAGTTGAAACGACCTTTTCCAGCTACTCAGAGGATCAAACGCACCGTAAGCGCTTTTCCAAACAAGACCGTGAAACAAGACACCGGGACCGGACTACCCACTACCAGCACGAGTCAGCCGGAGTGAAACAAGCCCGTCGGCAGCGGCTACTCACAGCTTGAATGGAAACGCTTATCCTCAAACAGTAAGTAATAAAAACTTCGACGTTCGCTTGACCCGTGATTTATTTAAACGAACGTGTGCTCCTCGGCCGCACCAGGCGGGGAGCGGCCTTCGCCCCCCCCTGATCCCGAACCGAGCCTGCGCGCTTCTGTTTAAGCTGAAACCTGTGTCTGAGGAAAACCTCTTATAAACTAGTTTAATAGTTTTATTTATCTTCCCAAGGACTCTTTATCACGAGAGAACCTGTGGGACCTAAAGTGCAGTAAATTTGGTTTCTGGGCCAAATTGTTGTTCTAGTTAAACACGGTAACAACTCACCTTATCTTGTTGTTTTGGGCCCCTGCACTCTCGGATCCACGAGCTCCTCGTCTTCTCAGAAGTCCGCCTGGGTCATCACGTCGGGGTCACCAATCTGAAGGGATTTCAGTTTAATGGTGTTCGGAAATGACCAGGCGTCTCTTGAAAAAAGTAAGGTTTATTGATTAAGACACAGGTTTAAAACAGGTTAAACAGAAAATGGGCATTAGGTCAATTCATGTGCACACGAACCAAGCTGCTGGATCGAACCTCTCGCCGTGAAGTCGTCCCAGGAATGCCTAAAGTCTCCTCTTGATACGTGATGTTATGTGGTACCATAAATTGTTTTGGGTTACTGCTGTTGTCCCATTGGTCAAACCTGATAGTAACCTTAGCAACAGAGATTTATGATCTTGCTGAAGGTCTCTGCTCCTGACCTTATCAGTTTGTGTGTTTCTTTGTCTGTGCAAATTCAGAGGAGCAGTTCTAGATTTAAACGAGTTTTGCTTAAGTTTAAACAAGTTATTGTCCTGTGCACCTTGTGTGTGATTAACTAAGTGTAAGCCTGTGTATTGAGCATAACTAAATGTATTTCTGATGTGTGTGGTATACTAAAGATGTTTTTTGCTGCATGTGTGCCCTCCCCCTTGGAATGTGTTGTGTGCAGCTCTGGTTTGCTTCAAAGAGGTGGTCCGTGGGTTGAGGCCTGCTCCAGCAGCTCTGGTCCGTAAGATTAATACTGGCACAGCTGAACATGTGAAACCCTTTGTGGTTACATGAGAAACACAGTTGCAAATCGAAGCACATCTACTATAGGTTTGATCATGTGAATAATATAGGTTTAATCATAATAACGTGTATAACAGTGATTTATCCTTCACCACCTAAGATTGAGAGACAGCACATTAGAAATAATGGTTTTAGACCCTCACAAGCAACAAATTAAGAACACTTTCCACCTTCCTTTAGCTGTGACCATGCCACAAAAGTGGATGTGACTTGTGACTTGCAAGGAAACTCTTGTGAGCTTCAGTGAAAAGATCAGTTCTAATAGGCTCATACAATTCTTTGTGACATTATGTTCCCATAACCAATTTTTTTCCCATTTCGTCATAAAATTTACCTTGATCCCTCCCATCCCCTCCAAAATTAACTATAAATTTATAATACAAATAAAAACAAATAATGACTTTACATTATACAGTCTTGTAAAACTGAGATCAATTTACTGTAAGTGAAGCGCAATAATGCATGTGAAAAACATACCTTCATGAACTTCATGAACTTCACAACACGATGAGCTGCCTCAGTTGCACTAATTTTTACACGTTTCTTCCCTTTGGGGGTTGGAGGCAATAGATGAACCAGCAGGAGAATGGCTGCCAAGTCGCTATCCCATTCTGATAAAATCATAACACAAGCAATCATTAGAATTACGACATGAAAATGCATACATAGAAAAGACTGTTGAACATATTTATCTATCAGTACATACCATAATCACGTGATTCCTCCTGAGCAGACAGAAGGTCATCCAGTGGAACGCTCTGTCTAAGGCTTTTGCTGACAGTGATGACCTTTGGTTTGTAGAATGTTGGGCCATCTTGCAATGAACTTCCCCAAGATGTCTTCTCCAAAGAGCATGATGAAGTCCTGCTCAATCTAAAAAAAAGAAAAAATACCATTAAAAAACCCAATTCAAAAGTTCGGTTAATCAAATCTCAGAGTTTCTCACCAAGCCTGGTGTATCCAAGAATCTAGGGAAGTGATCCAAGATGAGTGATGACTGGTCCAGATCATATAGCATATTCTGTCTATGCTTAAATGTTGCCTTCATTCAAACACTTCTATGGCCAAAGCTCCATCTGAGATGAACTCCAAAAACTCATCTGTCACATGCACAACAAAGTCCTGGAGAAAACAAGAAGGGTCAGGGTAAAGATGATTTGAAAATAAAACTGACAAGAATCGAGGCATCAGAGACTCTTCCTGTACCTTGCAGTGATCAAACTGGACAGTGAAGTGAGCGTCAGAGCTTCGAGAAGGTCTGTCAGGGCTGACCATGGGAGGAACCACGGTGGGCTCGCTGTGCTCCCAGAATGTGTACTGACAGAAGACAAAGTTGGACAGGTTGAGCGGCAGCCCCGTGGTCTCTTTGATCCTCACCTGGACGAGACAAACAACGATTCTCTCAGAAGGAAAGACTTTTAAAGTCTTTGTTGTAACCTGCCAAGAGGTGTGGGCTTTCTTACCCTGCAGCTGAGCCTTTTGGACATGTGGACGATCTCTCCGTTGGTGTCCATGACCTCGTAGCAGCTACATTCACTGGAATTCTCTGATGACTCGTCCGCCCAGGAAAGACTCACAGGAACAGCTCCACTGACTCGCTGCAGCTCAACATGCAACCTGCCAGCCACCTGTACACATGAGCAGAATGTCACTGCAAGATCCAGAAAATTCTGACTGGCTGGTATCCTGTTTTTTATTTTTAAGTATTTTTTTTTTGCAACCAAACTACTTCTGCATACTTTATGCTATTTAGCTGTCCATATTTTATTTTATACTTTTAGCTCTGTGATGGATGTCCTCCACCTCTCGTACAGTGAGTGCTGGAGATAGGCACCAGTTGCCCCTGACCTGGAAAGGGACAACAGGATAAGTAGATGGATGGATGGAAGCGTGGATGTATGTATGGATGGATGAGTAGATGGATGGATGTGTGGATGGATGAATGGGTGGAAGGATGGATAGATGGAAGGGTGGACGGATGGATGAGTGGGTGGATGGATTGATGGGTGGATAGATGGAAGTGTGGATGGATGTATCGATGGACAGATGGATGTGTGGGTATGGATGATGGGTGTGTAGGTGGATGGATGGATGGGTGGGTGGGTGGATGGATGGTGGTGGGTGGATGAATGGGTGGAAGGATGGATAGATGGAAGGGTGGACGGATGGATGAGTGGGTGGATGGATTGATGGGTGGATAGATGGAAGTGTGGATGGATGTATCGATGGACAGATGGATGTGTGGGTATGGATGATGGGTGTGTAGGTGGATGGATGGATGGGTGGGTGGGTGGATGGATGGATGGGTGGGTGGATGAATGGGTGGAAGGATGGATAGATGGAAGGGTGGACGGATGGATGAGTGGGTGGATGGATTGATGGGTGGATAGATGGAAGTGTGGATGGATGTATCGATGGACAGATGGATGTGTGGGTATGGATGATGGGTGTGTAGGTGGATGGATGGATGGATGGGTGGGTGGATGGACTGATGCTACTTTTAGCTTGCCTTTAAATGAATGAATTTTAAAATGGATCATTCTATTTTCCACCTTGACACAACTCACATGTTTTGCCATCAGGTGGTCCTTCAACCAGTCGTCTTCTCTGTGATCACTGTAGATGAGCTTGCTGAGCTTGAAGATTCAAGTGACGAGGCTGACTCAGAACTGAAGGAAGCGTCTGTTACCTCACTCTCGTCAACGACGCCCACTGTATAAAGTTTAGAAGACATTACAAGTTGAACTTAACTTTTGATTTATATATTTTTAAAATGCATTAGAAGGAACACTTGTTTTAATGCTTTTAAATCTTACCAAAGTGCTTAGTGACTACTTTTGAAAGATACTGTTGCAGACCTCAGGAGTTCATCAAAAATGTCAGAATCCACATCAACTCCAGAAGAGTCTTTCAGGTCTACACATATTTCACTTGACAAATTGAATTTAGCATAAACTGGAAGGAAAAAAAATACACACCTTAACTAATTTATAGCATACGGTTAGAACTTGTAAGAGCCAATTAAATTTATAATTAGAAACTATTTTGAATAGCATTTTCAGACAATGAACTGGTGGTTGAAATGGTACATTTTTTCTTTAAAGTTACCCATATTGTTTGACATCACCATTTTTATGAAAAATAATGACTTAATTATTACTTGAACAAAGACAGGGGTTGATTAATAAGCATTCTGGGCATAATTTGAGATAAACTACGTTAAGCTTACTTCATTTAATGGCAGCTGCTACAACATCATAATTAGTACTCAACTTACCCTCGTGCATGAATTTCAAGTAATCATAGCAGTCATCTGTTACTGGAACACAAACCCATTTCTGGACTGTCTGATGCCACTTGAACACAGCATTTCTGCAGAGCACAAAAGGGACAAGATCCAAGCTTTAACAACACCTTACAGATGTTAAAAACCAGCTATTTATCCCTTCCACTATCACTTTGAACACGTTAGCTCTTTCAGCTAAACTTTATCCAAGCTAGAGTGTTGAGCTAGCTAGCTAGTCGTCAGAATCCACTCCCTGCCGGCTAGCCGTACGACAACAAAAGCAACACGCAGCTAGTCGCCGCAGCATTTCCGTATCTTGTAAACGTGCACAAATACGCTAGTGAGAGCTGACGGAGCTGAGTGGAGGCTCACTTTACCGCAGTCCGTAATGTGACTTGCTTTGCTACTGGTACAGTACTGTACTATGAACGCTGTTTCTGTTTTACGTCGTAAACGGAGTACGGCGGATAGACAGAGGCGGACGTTGGTTTTACGTCGTAAACGCAATACGGAATACGGAGGATGGACGTAAGAATACGAGTCACCAGCAAATATAGGCCATTAACTCTTTTTTTCACTTCATTATGGCTCAAAAACATACGTGTGTTTTTTTTATTATGTAGGGCACTGTGTTAGGATAGGCTAAGTGCTTGGTAATACAGAACTGTACATGTGGTGCAGAACGTATGTTTGGATTTACGTCAAAAATTGCTTTACGTCTAATCTACGGAGCTCTATGGTGGACTTTTTTCGCGCTCTTTTGCGTTCCGTCTCAAAAGTTTACCCAGCAACAGGACGAACCAGACAACAGCCACAATGAAACCATAAATTATGTAAAATAGTTGAAAACATTCGACATTTATGTTGGATTAAAACCTTTTTTTATTATTATTTTGAGTAACCTTACGGAAAATGAACTCCTCTGAAGCTAGCTGTTTGCAATGTTAGCTTTTTACATAACACATCGCCAATATTTCAAACTAAAAAGCACATTCCCAACAAAACAATAGTCATGTACAGATATTTAGCTTACCTTTAGGAAAGAATTGTGTCTTTCGTGTGCGAACAGAAGCCATATCGACCAGTGACTGGTGGCAACACGACAGAAAGTAGAAGGCACCCTGCAGACGTTACGCGAAGGCGGGGCTTAAAGCAACACCACCCAATTAGCACTGGAATTTAACAATGCAAATATGACGAATATTACGCAGGCAGTGTTTTTTTAAAGCTGTGTGATGTTAAAACAACACTCACACTCTTTATTTAACACTACACCTGAGATTTTAACACTGGCATTTTTACTGTGTGGGTGTTATCTGAGGCTCACAGAAATCTCTGGGGGGGGGGGGGGGGGGGCAGCAGGTTTCTTCAGCTCCTCGCTCCCAGGAGAATGGCTTCCGACAGCCTACTTTTCAAGGACATGTACAGAAGCCAGATAATATTCTTGTTTGTTATCCAATAGACCACAGTGTTCTTTTCCACTGCCGCCATCAAGTCTGTGGTGCTGTTTCATGGCCGAAAAAAATCCAAATATGTGGTTCCGCTCCTCTCCGCTCTATGAGCTCCCATCTGTCCCTTGATTGATCCGGGGTGGCTGTAAACAAGTCCCAAAACGCACAGCAGGTCCGCGGTGATCCACCACCGCTCCAAGCGAGCGATTGAGCTCATACAACAGCTGGGATGAGGAGCTCACGGCCCGGTTCAGAGAATTTTGCTGATCAGGCAGTGCCGACAGCGCGCTGATAGCTGCCGAAGCCTCCCTCAGTTTCCAGTAACAAACAACTCCGCTTACGCCAAAAAACAGAGCAGTTGCTACCAATAATCCAATAATCCACAAATCCTCCACGTCCTCGACACTTAAGACGGTCAGACACATGGGCTGCCACTGACCCCACGAGTCCAGCACGTATCCAGCCGCGTGTGTGTCGGAGGGACAGACAGCTTCTCCTGGCACGGTCCGCTTCGTGGAAAAAATCTTATCCATTGAAGAAACAGCCCAATTTATTAATTCCATATTGGTTCGAGTGAGCGCTGAAGGGTCGCAGACGAGACGAAAAGCAAGCAGGGAGTAGGAAAAACTTAGGGAGGGAAGAGCAGAAAGATATGCGACCTGCCTTGCCGAGTGCCGGAAGAAGAATGTCTCCAAAAAAGTCTCCAAAGACCAGCAAGAGCTGAAAAAAAATTATAACCTGCTGTTTACTGGAAATAACTTTGGCTTCTCTGCAGACAATCCGCTAAAATATTAACTTTTAAATGGCTAAATTGGACGGATCGAGTTTGTAGCTCCTCCATTGTTTTCAAGCTGCGCAGTAGAGAAAATTCTTGTCATGACGTCATCATCCTGCGACGGCGAAATCCCTATTTATCGTGTTAAAAAAATGGCGCTAATTTTAAACTGTTTTTGGGAGGAATTTTCATTCATTTAACATTATTTTAGCAAAAACGGTCAGAGGTCAATCTTAATATTTATATATGTTGTGCCATTTTTTGGAAAGTTGAAAGATCATGTCAGGGGAGCTTTAACTCAACAATGTGAACAATATTTTGAAGAAAGGACAAAAGTTTACTAATTTTGGTGGAGAAAGATTTTCAAATGATTGTAAATCCAAAATATTGTCATTTTAAAAGGGGGTCAAACAGCATTTTGGTCCATAGACAATCCAAAAGGCTGATTGAACTTCTGAAAAATTGTCCAGCTCTCAGTCGCTACAACAGATTAGTAGGTTTGATAAAGTTGATCAACTTTTATGTAGATGATATCATGTTATATTCATTAAAAAAATCTTGATTATTTTGTCAACTGCAATATTTAGCCAAGTTTTATGAATCATTATCCAAAAGTCTCCTTTCTGGTAGAAATCAGTAAAGGTTTTTGGTGCTTTGTAACAGTGAAAATAAAAAAGATTGCAAGCCAGATGTTTGTATTTTGCATAATATTGCTCATTTTGAGATGACTGTTCTTCATCAATTTTGCTGTTAAACCTACAAATTATATAAAAACAGGATTACCAACGAATTTGCAGAAAGTCTGCATTGGCTTCTTAAGCCTGCTGGTCAAAATGACACCATTCTTAAACTGCAGTTGTGGCCCACACAAAATCACTCCAAGGACCGCAAATGGCCCTCGGACTGCACTTTGGAAACATGTGCCTGAAGATCATCAAGGAGCAGCTGGAGAGTGCTGCTAGAGGGAGGGGTATCTGGGTTTCCTACCTGAACTGTTGCTTCCAAGACCCAATCACAGATAAGCAGAATAAAATTCATTGGAAAGTTATTTGAAATAAATTATAAAGAGTACATTTTAGTTATTTTAGAGAGTAAAGTTAAAAACAACCAACGATGGGGAGCTGACTGTGCACAAAAATGTAAACAAAAAAACTAGTACGTTTTAAAAAAGGTAAGATAAAAGTCAATAATGAACTTTGTTCCTATAATGAAAACACAAATTAACTAAATAATAATAATAATAATGTCCTTTTTTGTCATCTGTGTATGTTTCCCATACACAGACGAAATTCGTCTCTGCATTTAACCCAACCACCACCAGGTGGTGCAGTGAGCAGCCATAGAAAGCGCCCGGGGAGCTGGAGAATTAGGTGTGCACTCATAAGCCGTTTTCGCATTGGCCAGCCCTCAATGGCCCGGGCCGCCCCTGGGTGGCTCTGGGCCACCCGCGTTCATTACGCATTTGCCGCAGAGCCGCCTTGAAGTGGGTGGGCAGTTCTCTGGAAGTGGGTGGGGTGCTCTCTTCACGTGGGTGGAGTGTTCGTGTTTTAAGAGAGGAGACTCCGCTAAAAAAAAATTGTTAGCTGGATATATATATATATTAGTGTTTCTGAGTTAAATTTTTGTTAATAACTGATCACAAATCAGCTTATGTTACAACGTAAATAACACGAAGCGCACACCCATTTCCGCCTTTCCGCGCGACCTGAATGTCATTAAACAATAACTAATATTGTCTAACTGTTGCGCGCAGCCAGGGTTTTAAAATATAACTAATAATCTCTAACTTCTACGTGCAGCTAAAATGTTAAGAGGAGTGATTCCTATATGGGTAAGGTGGACACCTGAAAATCCAGTCTGGTGTTTAGCTCAAAGTGTTAATGCACTGTCGTTTTGACCCGGCGAAGCGGGTTCGCTTCCCGCCTGGGACAAAGTTATTTTACTTTTTTTTTTATTGGAGTAAATAAAAAGGAGTTTGTTAACCAAACAAACTCCTTTTTATTTAAAAGAAAATGTGAATAAAGAAAAAAAAAGTAAAATAACTTTGTCCCAGGCGGGAAGCGAACCCGCTTCTCTGGGTCAAAATGACAGTGCATTAACACTTTGAGCTAAACACCAGACTGGATTTTCAGGTGTCCACCTTACCCATATAGGAATCACTCCTCTTAACATTTTAGCTGCACATAGCAGTTAGAGATTATTAGTTATATTTTAAAACCCTGGGTGCGCGCAACAGTTAGACAATATTAGTTATTGTTTTAGTTATTGTTTAATGACATTCAAGTCGCGCTGAAAGACGGAAATGGGTCCGCGCTTCGTTGATATTTACGTTGTAACATAAGCTGATTTGTGATCAGTTATTAACAAAAATTTAACTCAGAAAAACTATGAAACCGGGATAAATGCAGCACACGAAGCTTCAAATAGAAGGGGTTCTTTATTCTCAAAAATAAACTATTCCCTCTGAGTTATGTATAAAAAAAACAAGAAAAAGTCCGTGTTTCGAACGGCAGCAAGCCTTAGCTTCAAATAAAATGGCGGACCGACAACACGGTTAGCACCCAACAGAGTAGCATGCAGCTGCACGTAACAGCTGAAATCTAACAGCGTGAAAGCTACTGCATAACAAACGGCAGCGGCACTCTACGAGAGAACAAACAGAAATAAAACATTAGCATCGTCTCTATAGCTTCATTCACGGAAGATAATTCAGTTCCAACAATTACCGGACACTAGGATTCTCCTCTCACGTGGCCAGAGTGGTCTTCTTCACCAAGTCCCAGATAAAATGTCCTTCTCTTCCGTTTTTTTACCAGTCCGTGCCATCGTACATAAACAAAGGGTTTTTTCTCTATTTCCGGTCCTTTTAGACCTCTCTGTACCAACAGCACCACATGCTGACAAAAAACAAGAATTACAACCATAGGTGAAATTAAAGCAAAACATGGTTTTTAAAATACATTTGACATGTACCCATTTTTCACCTGGTTACATTCTCCCCTGCTTAAATGTCATCGTCCTCGGTGACAAAGCAACTGCTTTTTACCTCTTTTAAAGCTTCTCTAAAAAAAACACAGAACCTAAGCTTGCAATAATCTGTGAAGCCATTTATGAGTTCATTTCTGGCCCCAACACTGACCTAGGTTGGTGATGTGGGTTTGGGTGTTTCCCTACATTCACTCTTCTACTCCTGCGGGGAGCAGGTGTGTGAGCTTGTCTAACGCCAGGAGGAGACACTGGAATCTCACCCAGTTGGTCAATATCGCATGCTTCATTGTCAACATGCTCAGTCTCCCTCTGTTCAATCACAGGAAGTTCACATTCGGAAGTCAACGGAGTCTCTGCTCGCTTCTGAACACTTTCACCACTAGGACAATTTTCTACACCTGAACCAGGATTTAAGTCAAAAGAAACCTCTTCAATGACTATACCCCCATCATACTCATCAGATGAGGCAGTGTGTGATTCAGTAGTATTTGTCTGTTTGGCTACAGTGTTCTCACTGTGTCCCTGGTTTGTGTCTGGCACATGGACACATGACCTGATGTCAGCCCTGTTAACCGTTTTTGTAGGCCCTCCCTCTGCAGGTCGTACTATGCAAGTTGTGCCTACTACGTCTACGAGTTGGTAAACAACTGGACTCCATGCATCCTGAATTTTGTTACGACCAGCTGGTCTGTGTCTCAGGTAAACATACTCTCCAACCTCAATCGAAGGACAGTACACTTTGTGACTATGCCGAGCAACGCGTTTC
>JBBPBX010040802.1:15788-29186 GCA_038048925.1 Garcialebias charrua
CGTTACCCGACTCACTGCAACCAGGGTCTTCTCGTTTCCCGACGGACTAGAAATGGGGTACTCATCAGAGTTTTTGTATCTTCTCTGGGGACACTGTTTGGCAACATGACCAGCAGTTTGGCACTTGAAACATATCGGCTTACCGTCAGGGGTAAATCTTGGACCAGTTTTGGTCTGAGATGGTGTCTGGCTACTAGGATTTTTGTTCTGAATTGTCAGCTCTTTCACAGCCTTAGTGAGTTCTGTTATCACTTTCCCTTGCTCAGTGAGCACTTTAAGAACGTCATCCATTGAGACCGACTTCTCATTAGGTCTAGTTAGATTAGTGACTTTATCTTGCTCTTTAAGAGTTTTCATCACATCCTCCAGATGCATTGGATTTTCTGTCTCTTTAACTGCACAGCACTGTGCTTCGGCTTTAACAGTACGGCAGTTATTCACGTTACTCCTAACCGTTTTTGTGCTAGGGGCTTGGTCTAAGGACCACAAGTAAGCCTCCTCACGCACCTCTATAAAAGTGGATGTAGGTTTTCCTCTTACATGTTTTCGGAGTTCTCGTTTCAGTGAGAGGTCTCTGATGCCCTCAATGAACTGGTCTCTCAACACTGCGTTCTCATTACCCATGGAATTAGGATGCTGTTTCCATACCAAACTAAAGGCCTGAGATAATGAATGTGAAAAGTCACGTATGTCTTCACCCTCCTTCTGTTTACAGTTGTAGAAGCTCTGTAAAAGTTGGGCAGCGCTACGTTTATCTCCAAATGCATCTTTTAAGTAAACAAGCAGGTCTTTTACAACATCACCATCAGCTTTGCGTAAACGCACTTCTTCCAGAGCTGGGCCTCTTAACAGCGACAGCACAAAATCAAACTGTTCGGGTGCAGATTGGTTTCTAGCAGAAATTACCCTTTCTACTTCTTCAATAAACTCATCCACACTCCTCCCATCTTTGTCAATGTCTCCACTAAATGGTGAAATGTGCCTTTCTCTGGGTACGTAGACATAAGACCTGGTAGGCTCATTATTTAGTGATGATATGACTGTCATGACTTCATCTTGCCTTCGGGCTAACTCATTTAGTTGTTGTAACACCCCAGCTTGTTCAAGTAACTGTTGTCCCTGCATCTCAATGTTTATGGAACCCTCTTGTTCAGACATGTTCTGAAATTATTATTATTATTTTTTTTTTTCAGTTCACTTAACAGTCAATGGAAGTATTAACAGTCAATATAAATATTAACAGTAAATAGAAATTTATATAGCAAAGGATAAATTGGTCGAAGTCCGGAGTCCGCCGGAGGTCCCTGGGCTGCTCCAAGACCGCTGCTGGGCGATGCTTTCTCCCGCCTGGAATGCGCTCTGGTCTGACGATCGCCTCGGCTGAAATCCTTCACGACCACGCCAGCACAGACTGCTCAGCAACGTCCCCCCTCTGGTCTCGAAACAGATGCCTCCTCACCGACGCGATGCCCACGTCCACTCAGGTGTAGGCCACTTCTTCACCACTGCCGTTTGCTAATGCTACCGCTGCGCCGCCATATACATGCACTCGCAGAGAGAAAAAAACGAGAACCCCACTCCTGGTACCAATATTTGAAACCGGGATAAATGCAGCACACGAAGCTTCAAATAGAAGGGGTTCTTTATTCTCAAAAATAAACTATTCCCTCTGAGTTATGTATAAAAAAAACAAGAAAAAGTCCGTGTTTCGAACGGCAGCAAGCCTTAGCTTCAAATAAAATGGCGGACCGACAACACGGTTAGCACCCAACAGAGTAGCATGCAGCTGCACGTAACAGCTGAAATCTAACAGCGTGAAAGCTACTGCATAACAAACGGCAGCGGCACTCTACGAGAGAACAAACAGAAATAAAACATTAGCATCGTCTCTATAGCTTCATTCACGGAAGATAATTCAGTTCCAACAATTACCGGACACTAGGATTCTCCTCTCACGTGGCCAGAGTGGTCTTCTTCACCAAGTCCCAGATAAAATGTCCTTCTCTTCCGTTTTTTTACCAGTCCGTGCCATCGTACATAAACAAAGGGTTTTTTCTCTATTTCCGGTCCTTTTAGACCTCTCTGTACCAACAGCACCACATGCTGACAAAAAACAAGAATTACAACCATAGGTGAAATTAAAGCAAAACATGTTTTTTAAAATACATTTGACATGTACCCATTTTTCACCTTGTTACAACTAATTCAGCTAACAATTGTTTTAGGGGTTTCTCGTTTCTGTAGTTAAATTTGAATGAAATTCAACCCTTGCGCTGAGGTTGTTTGAATGAGTCCCACCCCTGCTGCAAACAACAAATCAAATGTGAGCAGTACATGACGTGAAACTGGGTCCGTGGGGCTCGGCCCGATAAGAACCACGGTGGAGATGGTTCCAGAACAAGGGTGGATCCCGGGCGGAAAAGGTAAATGCGAATACGCCGAACCCGGGTTAGAAGCTGGGAGAGCTGGGGAGGGCTGGCCAATGCGAAAACGTCTAAGGACACCCCAAGGTGTGTAGTGGCCGGGGCGCGAACCCGCGTCCTTCGGGTCCCAAGTCGGAAGCCCTGCCACTACACCATCTTGGCCCCTCTAAAGCGTCAAACCTTACAGAATAAACATCATGCATTAAAGAAAAACAAATGAAACGTATGGGAAAATTTAAATTGGATCAAAGGTTTTTGTAACATGTATGATTAACACTGATTTGAGTCTAATACCATACAGGTTACGAAGTAATTCATATTCTTTTGAACTTCTGCACCAAAGTGACATGTTTGGCAGTGTTGTATTACAGAGAGAACACACATTATGGGCTGATGTTAGATGAATCAAAGCAACCAAATTAAACTAATTGCACTGCTGCCTGCCCAGTGGACCCCGTCTGGGACTCAGGAGGCAAAGAACGTGAGATTAGGCGAGTACATCGCTGTATTCAAATGATTGCTCACACCTGTGACTCCCCACTCTGCTCTGAAGGGGATTGGCAGCAAACATATAAAAGGTAAAGTTTACAGATCATGAACCAACGTAACATTTATTAAAATAAAGCTTTAGGATTCCATAAAGGAATGTATGTAGTTTTAAACTGTGATCGTTGTTATTGACAAATGGCAGAGTTAAAGATGTTTTGATTAAATATTGAGGAAAAAAAGAATATGGACAATCTGATGCAGTTGTGTCTATCTTGCATGATCTGTTAGCTCAGTGTGTTTTGTTTGGCTGTCAACTACTAGCATGCCATGTTTGAGTTCAGTTTCTGTAAATCTGGCTAAGTTATAGTCTATTTTGTGCAGGCCAAAGTAAATTTAGCTGTGGCTGCCATCTTGAATTGGGTTGACTCCAAAAGTTAATCAGTGATAGATGTGCACTCAATAATTGCTTTCTGAAAGAGCTGAAAAAAACAGTCCATCATTAATGGAATATTTTGCTAACAGGCATGCAGCATTAACTCCAACAGATACCGGTAATGCTAAAATTTTAAGCAAAAATACTGCACAATATGTTGCACTTTAAGTCTGTGTTAGGGACAATGCTCACAAGTAAATTTTTATAACTATATCTGTAAAATTTGTTGTTATAGCCTTGTATTTATTTATTTATCAATTTATTTTTATTTATTTATTTATTTATTCAATTAAATGAACCAAAATAAACTAAACAAATTCATAAAAAAAAGCTTTGAATGAAAAGAGTGCAGAAAGAAGAGGAAAATTCTTATAATATTGTATATACTGTATATATTTTTGTGTGTTACATGTCATTTGGCTGTGGTCTGCATAAAATAAGTTGTTAAAACCGAATCAGTTGTAGAGGTAGTTCCTAAATGTTTTATTGAACTTTGTTCATTGGTTCATGAAACCAGCCACTAGGGAGCACAAGCCAGTGTATCTCTTGTGCCGGTCCCAAGCCCGGGTAAATGGTGAGGGTTGTGTCAGGAATGGTATCCGATGTAAAACACTTGCCAAAACCATAATGCGAGTTCATCAAAGTGAAACCATACCGGATCGGTCGAGGCCCGGGTTAACAACGTCCGCCACCGGTGCTGTTGACAAACAGGGTGCCGGCGGAAATTGTACTACTGTTAGTCGAAGACCCCGAGGAGGGAAACGTGTCAGGAGACAGAGGGAGAGGAGGAAAGTGAAGAATGTAGGACTGAGGGTTGCAACTCTAAATGTGGGGACAATGACAGGCAAAGGTAGAGAGCTGGCTGACATGATGCAGAGAAGAAAGGTAGATGTTTTATGTGTCCAAGAGACCAAGTGGAAGGGCAGCAAGGCTCGCAGTATTGGAGCAGGGTTCAAACTGTTTTACCATGGTGTGGATAGAAAGAGAAATGGAGTAGGGGTGGTCCTGAAGGAGGAGTTGGCAAAGAATGTAGTAGAGGTGAAGAGAGTGTCAGATAGGGTGATGTGTCTGAAGGTAGAAGTAGAAGGTCTGATGCTAAACATAGTCAGTGGTTATGCTCCACAGGTTGGATGTGATGGGGAGGAGAAAGATACATTTTGGAAAGATTTGGATGAAGTGATAGAGAGTATTCCCAGGGAGGAAAGAGTGGTGATTGGAGCAGACCTGAATGGACATGTTGGTGAAGGAAACAGAGGGGATGAGGAAGTGATGGGTAGGTTTGGTGTCAAGGAAAGAAACCAGGAAGGACAGATGGTGGTGGATTTTGCCAAGAGAATGGAAATGGCTATAGTCAATACCTATTTCCAAAAGAGGGAGGAACATAGAGTGACCTATAAGAGTGGAGGAAGGAGTACACAGGTCGACTACATTCTGTGTAGAAGAGGAAACCTGAGGGAGATTGGAGACTGTAAGGTTGTGGCAGGGGAGAGCGTGGCCAGACAGCATCGGATGGTTGTGTGTAGAATGACTGTTGTTGAGAAAAAGAGTAAAATCAGAGAAGAAGACCAAATGGTGGAAGCTAAAGAAGGAAGAATGTTGTGAGAAATTCAGAGACGAGCTGTTAAAGGCTCTGGGTGGTAAGAAAGAGCTTCCAAGTGACTGGGCTACTACAGCAACAGTAATTAGAGAGACAGGTAGGAAGGTACTTGGTGTGTCAACTGGACAGAGAATGGATGATAAGGAAACTTGGTGGTGGAATAATGAAGTGCAGGACGCCATTCAAAGAAAGAGGTTAGCCAAGAAGAAATATGACAGTGAGAGGATTGAAGAGAGGAGACAGGAATATAAGGAGATGGGACATAGAGCAAAAAGGGAAGTAGCTAAGGCAAAGCAGAGGGCATACAATGAGTTGTGTGGGAGACTGGACACTAAAGAGGGCAAGAAGGACTTGGCAAGACAGAGGGATCAGGCTGGAAAGGATGTGCAGCAGGTTAGGCTTATTAAAGATGGGAATGGAATGTTCTAACAAGTGAGGAGAGTGTGATGGGAAGATGGAAGGATTACTTTGAGGAGCTAATGAATGAAGAGAATGAAAGAGAAAGAAGAGTGGAGGTCATAGAAACTGTGGACCAGGAAGTGGGAAAGATTAGTGAGGGTGAAGTCCGGAAAGCTCTGAAAAGAATGAAGAAGGGGAAGGCAGTAGGACCTGATGACATACCAGTGGAGGTTTGGAAATGTCTTGGAGAGATGGCAGTGAGGTTTTTGACTCAAATATTTAATGGAATATTTGAGGGTGAGAAAATGCCTGAAGAATGGAGAAGAAGTGTGCTGGTTGCCCATTTTTAAGAACAAGGGTGATGTACAGAGTTGTAGCAACTACAGGGGAATTAAGTTGATGAGCCACACGATGAAGATCTGGGAGAGAGTTGTGGAAGCAAGACTTAGACAAGAGGTGACTATCTGTGAGCAGCAGTATGGTTTCATGCCAAGAAAGAGCACCACAGATGCCATCTTTGCTTTGAGGATGTTGATAGAGAAGTACAGAGAGGGTCAGAAAGAACTCCATTGTGTGTTTGTGGATTTAGAAAAAGCATATGACAGGGTGCCAAGAGAGGAGGTGTGGTATTGCATGAGGAAATCTGGAGTGGCAGAAAAGTATGTTAGACTGGTACAGGACATGTATGAGGACAGCAGGACAGTGGTGAGATGTGCTGTAGGAGTGACAGATAGCTTCAAGGTGGAGGTGGGATTGCATCAAGGATCGGCTCTGAGCCCCTTCTTGTTTGCTCTGGTGATGGACCGACTAACAGATGAGGTCAGGCAGGAATCCCCATGGACTATGATGTTTGCAGATGACATTGTGATATGTGGTGAGAACAGGGAACAGGTGGAAGAGAACTTGGAGAGGTGGAGGTATTCACTTGAAAGAAGAGGAATGAAAGTCAGCCGTAGTAAGACAGAGTACATGTGTGTGAATGAGAGGGAGGCCAGTGGAACAGTGAGGCTACAAGGAGCAGAGGTCACAAAGGTGCAGGACTTCAAGTACTTGGGGTCCACTGTCCAGGAAAATGGGGAATGTGGTAAAGAGGTGAAAAAGAGAGTCCAGGCAGGATGGAGTGGATGGAGAAAAGTTTCAGGAGTGATTTGTGACAAAAAGGTGTCAGCAAAGGTCAAAGGAAAAGTTTACAAGACAGTGGTGAGACCAGCTATGTTGTATGGTCTGGAGACAGTGTCATTGACAAAAAGACAGGAGAAAGAACTGGAAGTAGCAGAAATGAAGATGCTGAGGTTCTCCTTAGGAGTGACAAGGATGGATAAGATCAGGAATGAGATAATCAGAGGTACAGCACATGTTGAACAACTGGGAGATAAAGTTAGGGAGGCCAGACTGAGATGGTTTGGACATGTCTAGAGGAGGGACAGTGGGTATGTTGGTAGAAATGCAGCTGCCAGGAAAAAGACACAGAGGAAGGCCAAGAGGAGATATATGGATACAGTTAGAGAGGACATGAAGGTAGTTGGAGTGAGGACAGAGGATGCAGAGGACAGAGTGAGGTGGAGGAGGATGACTTGCTGTTGCGACCCCTGAAAAGGGAAAAGCCGAAAGAAGAAGAAGAAGAAGTTCATTAGTTCATGACGTAGATACTGAGCAACAGTTTGGTGTGGTTGTAGCTGAGGGTTATCCTGACACTATGCTAATAATTTAACAATTTAGTATTCTACATCGCTTTACAATGTAGCAGTTTTTATTCCATGTTTAATATAATTTTTTTTTCAATGTATATGCTTTCTTTTATGATTGTCTACTGTTGTCATCATTCTTTAAAACATCATCATTCTTTAAAACATATCTATAGTGTAAATGAGTCCCCATGGCTCAATGAGACTAACCTTTATAAATAAAGGTTGAATGAATTTAGCTAACAAACAGACAGGGTTGACTCTGATAGGTAATGAAAAGTTTTAGGCTCAGATCTTTGGCGATCATTTGGTGTTCAGAATATAAAGTGGGGATCAATCTCAACTACTACAAACATAAGCTCAAAAACTTTAAAATACATAACAATATATGCATTTCTGTTTTCGAAGAGGTCACTTTGTTGAAGCAGCCATCTTGAATAAAATCAACCCCAAAAGTTTTAGCTATAGATATTCATCCAATAATGAATTTCTGAGAGTTTCGTCAAAATTTGTTCAGTTATTCATAGGATATTTTGCTAACTGTACCAACAAATGAGCACATAGACCTCTGTTGTGGATGATAAATATAAACTCTCATTTAAGAGGGAGAGAGCAAAACAAAAGCAGGTTGGTAAACGAGAACGAAATGAGAAGAGAAGGAGCGCGCTGAGAAAGCTGCTGTCTGACCAGAGGTTTCCTGGGCAGAGGAGAGATGATCTCTGAGTTTCACAGCATGGCTTCCACACACCCATCACCACACACACAGCATGAGCCCTGCGCACTGCAAGCATTAGCTCTGCAGCTCTCTCTCACACGCACACAGAGCGAGTGAAACACGTGTACAAATTACCACTCCGAGTACAGATACAGTATGAAGCTCTGACCGATGGTATTCATTCACAGTGTTCTCATTAGAATCAGCAGATTTGTTTTCATCTGGAGACAAAACTTAGAAGCACAAGAGCTTACTTTATTTCTACAGCTTTGTCCAGACCGATTATTATTCAGACCTTGCTGCTACTGAGGGTGGCTGTGGCTGAGTGGTTCGCACAGTGGTCCTCCAATGCAAGAGTTGGTGGTTTGATTCCACCAGCCAGCAATCACATGCCAAAGTGTCCCCGGGCAAGACACTAAACCCCTCAATGCCTCCAGGTGTATCATCTGTGAATGAATTTGTACAAATATAGTAGAGTGCTGTATGAATGGGTTAATGAAGGCACAGATTGTAGTGTAAATCACTTTGAGTAACTTGATTAGATAGAAAGGCGCTATACAAGTACAGTCCATTTACCATTCATTGCTCACACTCCATCAGATGCCACGAAAACAAAAAAACACAAAGAAGTAAGAAATGTCTTATGCTAAAAACAACACAAACAGAAACAATGCCTGTCCACTCATCGGCTGCTTGATTGTTATTTTCACTTAGCATAAAAATGTTTTTATATATTTGCCTGGGTGTCATCAAGAATCGCAAAAGTGTGCATACAGTACTGCTGTAAAACTGTTGAATAGTCTTCTTTTTTTGCCATAGATTCATTCAACCGTTATTTATACAGGTTTCTCCCAATGAGCCTCGGGGACTCCTGAAATGCCTAAATAAATATGGCACAAATAATAATAATAATAATAAATAAGGCAGTTGTGTGATTGCCTGTGTCTGTTTACAGTACATGTGTTTCTTTGTCTGTCTGTTAGTAAAATATCCCACAGTCAGTTGATAGACTTAAAAGAAACTCTCAGAAAGTAATCATTGGATGTCCATCTACAACAGGTTACCTTTAAAGTCCACCTGATTTAAGACGATTGCTTCAGCTAATCAAATCTTAGAAACACAAGAATGGCTTTAGCTCAGTCAGTTGTATGGATATTGAGCTAAAACATAGTGTGGTAGTAGCTGAGAGTCATCTTGAATACATACTGTGAGCATTTTCAGAACCTACAAGGTCTTTCTTTGAAACTTGCATAATATACAATCATTCAAAAAAGGGATTTTGAGGTTTTAATCTCTTCTGTTTTGCCCTCAAGCAAATGCAGGGGTGTCAAACGCAATAATGAAAGGGGGCCAAAATTCTAAACTTATTCCAAACCGAAAGTCATTTTCAGTCAAAACATTTTTAAACTCTATTCAAATACTTGACATGTTTTTTTAGTTACCGGTATGTGTGTCGTAACAAAAATTTCTTTCCACATTAAAATCAAAGATTTACTAAAATGTTCAAACTATTTTTTTTCTGCTTCAAAGTTGACCAACTGTCATGAGAAGTCTGGACTAAATAACATTATTAATAATAATAATAATAATAACCTTTATTTAACCAGGTTTATCCCATTATGATCAAAAGATCTCTTTTGCAAGAGAGACCTGGCCAAGACAGACAGCATACAGAGAGAGGGGAAAAAACACTCAGTAAATAAATAACCAAAAACACTCAGTAAAAAAAAAAAAAAAAAGGTTACAACACAGTCACAATAAACTAGCCTGGCCCTCGCCTTCCTGCACAGCTCCGCTCAATTCTCATTTCCCTTCACTGCACAGTCTGGGATTCCTCCCATAGACAACGATTTCTCCGGCCGATTTTTGACCGGACCAATCAGAGAGCAGAAGGCGGAGTTTTGAACGACGTCGACTGACGTCGTCATTCAAAATGGCTGCCGCCACGAAGGAATTTTCAATAAAACAAGGTAAAAAACTATTATTTCTCTGCTGAGAAAAAATATATTTCATAGCTGACGTTATATCAGAAGTGTTCCTGAGCAATCAGAGAGCAGAAGGCGGAGTTTTGAACGATGTCGACTGACGTCGTCATTCAAAATGGCTGCCGCCACGAACGAATTTTCATCAAAACAAGGTAAAAAACTATTATTTCTCTGCTGAGAAAAAATATATTTCATAGCTGACGTTATATCAGAAGTGTTCCTGAGCTTAACAGTTCCTAAATCAATTCACGAAATGGTCAAATCTGCTGGATATTAAATAGTTTCGGTTTGATATTTTCCAAACAGCCTCGGGTGCGCTACGAAAATAAATGATAAAAAATCGAATTTTATCTCAAATGTTTCATCTAGGCCAACAGTCAGTAAATTAAAGACATATAATTACACACTGGTGGCAGAAAAAATATCCACCGAGTGGTTTCTGAGCAATTTATCTGATAGCCTGGACCTCGCCAGGCTAAACTAACAAAACTCTGCCTCCTGTTCTCTGATTGGTCCATTCAAAAATCTCCAGGAGAAATCGTTTTCTATGGCAGAGATGCCAGACCCTAGTCCAAAGCGAAGTGAAGGACAAGTGTCTGGTTTAAACCAGGCTAACAATAAACATAAACTTAAAGAAAGTATGCTCAGATGTGATGTCAAATGAAATGCAGTAAAACTATTTTATTTTTAAAATATCATCATGGGGGCCAAACCACATGTTAAAGCCCATATTTGGCCCTTTGTGCCTTGACTTTGACACTTCAGACCATTTGAAGGTCTCATAATTTGTATTTGGGCTATTGCTAAAATTAGAAACATCTTCTCTAAGGATGAAAAAAACAGGTCAATGCAGTTGTCACATCTCGACAGGACTATTGTAATATCTGGGTGTCCAAATACTTCTTTAAAAAAGTCTTCAGTTGATTCAAAATGCTGTTTAACTTGAGTTAATGGGAGAGATCATATCTCTCCAGTTTTAGCTTCTCTCCATTGGCTCCCTGTCAATTTAAAAATTTAATTCAAAATCTTCCTTCTAATCTACAAAGCTCTCAACAACCTAGCTCCATCTTATATTCAAGATCTTATTGTTCCATATTTTCCTAACAGAGTACTGTGCTCTCAGACTGCAGGCTAACTCACGGTATCTAGAGTTTCCAAAAGCAGAATGGGAGGAAGATCATTCAGTGATCAGGCTCCTCTCTTGTGGAACCAACTTCCACTTTCTGTCCATAAGACTGACACATTGTCCAGTTTTAATACTGGGATGAAGACTTTTCTTTTTGATGAATCCTATAGTTATGGTGTGGTCACACCAAGCAGCGTTTCGTCCTCCAAAGCATCCAGTTTACATGTAAAGTCAATGGTGGACGCGCTTCCAGGCACCTCCTGGCGTCTGGCGTCAGGTCGCGTGCGTGTTGAGCGTGCTGAGAAGCGTTTTTCCGTGCACGTGAACCGGCTTCCGCCTCCAAACCGAGCATTCAACATGCTGAAGATTTCGCGGTTCAAACTTTCAGACGCCGCTCAACTCTACCCGATTGGTTGGTGTGTCAACCAATCAGGGAGAGTCGGGGGAGAAGAGCGGGGGTCAGGGGGAGAGTCCCTATGTGACGCGGAAACGAGGGTGCGCGCGCACTATGTGACGTATTGTTTTTGGGACACAGAAAAGACCCGCGAGGTCGTGGACTATGGAAGAGAAACTCATTGTAGCTGTGTGTTCGCGACAATTCCTTCACGACCAGTCAAGTCTGCTCGACAGAGACGGAAATAAAAGGCTCCTCGCCTGGCGGAGTGCAGTGACTCTGTGCGCAGGACTCTGTATACCGGTAAGCTCCTCCCACACCCCGCCGCCACGACGCCGCAGCCACGAAGCCGCCGCAACACTACAGTTTGGACAACACTGGGTAGCGCGTCCACTTGCGTGCGTGAGGAGCTTTTTGGAGGTTGAAAAGCTGCTCGGTGTAACCACACCATTAGGGTTGGCTTGTTATTCTGCCATGAGCTTAGACTACTAGAGGACAAATTAACCTAATTTCTTAAAATGAGTTGTTAAAATCGAATAGTTTTAATTTGATACTATTTCTATTTAAACATGATTCTCGACCTGCCATTGTGTATCTGTTCCTCCTTCCTGTTCCTCTCAAATCTAGCCAGTCAAAGCAGATGGCTGCTTGTCCTGAGCCTTGTTCTGATAAAGGTTTCTTCCTCATGAGGGAGTTTTTTTCTTTCCACTGTCGCCTTCAAGCTTGCTCAAGATGAGAGTCTGCGATGGAGTTAAAGGTATTGTGACATGATGTTGGAAATTTGCATATTTGTCACAACATATATATCTTATATCATTCAGCTCTGTTCGTTTTTGCAAAATAAATTATAAATATATAAAAATTTCATTCCAAGTTATGGTAGTTTTTTCTCTGGGACACGCCCCTAAAAATCAGCGCACTTCCGCAAAATAATAATAATAATAATAATAAACTTTATTTGTATAGCACCTTCCTACAATGCCTTGCATTGACCAAGGTGCTTAACAGGACAGAAAATATAAAAACCGGTACAATAAATCAGTGAAAAAAAGAATAAAAACAACAGCAATAAAAGGAGGCAATGGAAATAAAAAAGCTACATACTAAAATACCAAAAGTAATAAAAGTTACACACTGAAAGCTTTTTTGAACAAGTGGGTCTTCAGTCTGGTCTTGAACAGAGTCAGATCAGAGGTGGTACGCAGCTCAAGGGGGAGGCTGTTCCAGGCTTTTGGGCGGGCAACAGAAAATGACCGGTCTCCCCATTGTTTGTACCTTGAGCAAGGCACCTCCAGCAGGTGTTGACTGGCAGAGCGTAAAGCTCTGCTGGGGTGATGGACTTTCAAAAGTTCAGAGATGTAGAGAGGTGCAAGTCCATTCAGAACTTTGAAAACAAACAGGAGCAGCTTGAACTGTATCCTGAACTGAACCGGGAGCCAGTGTAAAGAGGACAGGACAAGAGTGATGTGTTCATATTTTCGTGTGTTGGTCAAAAAGCGGGCAGCAGAGTTCTGTACAAGTTGTAAACGGGAGATGGAGGATTGATTAATTCCAATATACAAAGCATTACAGTAATCAAGTCTGGATGTCACAAAGGCATGGATGGCCTTCTCCAGATCACTACGGCTGAGGAGTGACTTTACTTTAGAGAGCAGACGGAGCTGAAAGAAGCTGGTCTTGACAACAGAACTGATCTGTTTATCAAGCTTTAAGTTGGAGTCAAGCTGCACTCCAAGATTTCTGACCACCGGGTTGAAGTGGGGGAGGGGAAAACCAAAACTGGGACTGGGAAGGATGTTGCTGGTGTCACCGGGTGCACCAAATAAAATGCATTCAGTTTTATCTGTGTTTAGGTGGAGGAAGTTTTGAGAGAGCCAGTGCTTAATGTCATTTAAGCAGTTGACAATAGTGTTTGAACTGAGTGAGGGGTTGGGAGTGACTGGCAGATAGATTTGTAAATCGTCTGCATACATATGAAAAGACAGATTATGACGTGCAATGATTGATCCTAATGGCAGCATGTAAAGAGAAAAGAGGACTGGCCCCAGAATGGATCCCTGTGGTACGCCAGAGGTCAGAGGGGTTGATGAAGAGGAGGACAGATCACCTATCATGACAGAAAAGGTTCTCCCAGTTAAGTATGATTTGAACC
>JBBPBX010040803.1:0-18449 GCA_038048925.1 Garcialebias charrua
ACCTAGAGACATATTTTAAGGATATGTTTGATGTGAGAGTAATTACACTGATGATAGAATAACATAACATTGGAGTAATTTCTGTTTTTTTGGTGTGTTTTTTTTTTTTTCAGTCTACACCAAGCCAAAGTTCCCTGACACCACCATGCAAGATGTGCGAAGAGTCATAAGAAGAAGAAAAAAAGCAACATAAACAACTACCGGTGAAGTTTTTTTTTTTTTTTCTTATCCCCCCCAAAGATGTGAAGATGCCTTCTGAAAAGGAAAGACTTCAGTTTCCAGTTGGAGACACTATTTTTGCTTTGTTTAAGCAAATGCACACATTTTTACATTGTGTTCTGGACTTTATGTTTACACCTTGAAATGCAAATGTGCACCTTTTCCTTTTCAATTTTTAAAACTGGGAAGGGATTCATTTTAATTGCTGCTGTTTTGTAAACTGTTTTTGAGCTGCACCTTAATTTTATATAAAAATATTGAAGTTCTCAAGACCTTGTTTTATGACTTTGTAAACACATCTTTCAGAATACTTTAAAAAATAATTTTTAGCATATACTGTAAATAGTATTGTGCAAGTATTGTTAAGCAAACTTACAAGTGTAACATAACAATTACAATGACAACATGGTATTAGTTTTAGAAATTCAAAAATTTAACTTAAATGATAAAATAAACTGTAAACTAGAAGTAAATAACAAGTGCATTGGAAGTATATGAAAAAGTGTACTAGTGGTATACTTTAAGTATACTGTAATAAACTAAAGTATGAACTAGAAGTATATAACAAGTGCATTTGGAGTATAAAGAAAAGTATACTAGTGTTATACTTTAAGTATACTTCAATAAACTAAAATATGAACTTGAAGTACACTGGAAGTCTAATTAAAAGTGTACTACTAGTATACTTTAAGTATACTTCAATAAACTAAAATATGAACTTGAAGTACACTATAAGTACATTGGAAGTCTAATAAAAAGTGTACTACTAGTATACTTTAAGTATACTTCAATAAACTAAAATATGAACTTGAAGTACACTATAAGTACATTGGAAGTCTAATAAAAAGTGTACTACTAGTATACTTTAAGTATACTTCAATAAACTAAAATATGAACTTGAAGTACACTATAAGTACATTGGAAGTCTAATAAAAAGTGTACTCCTAGTATACTTTAAGTATACTAAAATGGGCCAATTTAGTACAAAAAAAGTTTATTGTAAGTAAACTGCGAGTATACTTAAAAGTACACTTAGAGACATATACTTTATATACTTAAGTATACTTAACAACATATACTTAAAGTATACTTCTTTTTGGTAAGGGTCGCCACAGCGAGTAATCCTCCTCCACCTCACTCTGTCCTCTGCATCCTCTGTCCTCACTCCAACTACCTCCATGTCCTCTCTAACTGCATATATCTCCTATTTGGCCTCCCTCTGTCTTTTTCCTGGCAGCTGCATTTCTAACATCCTTCTATCAATATGCCCACTATCCCTCCTCTGGACATGTCCAAACCATCTCAGTCTGGCCTCCCTAACTTTATCTCCCAGTTATTCATACCGCCAATACAGCCAGTACCACCAGTACCGCCAATACCGCCAGTACCGCCAGTACCGCCAGTACCGCCAATACCGCCAATACCGCCAATACCGCCAATACCGCCAATACCGCCAATACCGCCAGTACCGCCAGTACCGCCAATACCGCCAATACCGCCAAGAAAATCGCTCCTAAAGCTAAAAAGCCCGCCGCCAAGAAACTCGCTGGGGCCAAAAAGCCCAAGAAGGTGGCTGCAGCCAAGAAGCCCGCAGCTGCAAAGAAGTCCCCCAAGAAGATGAAGAAGCCCGCCGCAGTTAAGAAGGCTGTCAAGAGCCTCAAGAAAGTGGAGAAGAAGGCCCCCGCAACCAAGAAAGCTCAAGCAAAGAAGGCAACCAAACCCAAAGCCAAGAAGGCAGCTCCTCAGAAGAAGTGAACTCTGATGCATTGAACTCCTCAGATATATATATTCTTCTTCTTCTTCTTCTTTCGGCTTTTCCCTTTTCAGGGGTCGCCACAGCGAGTCATCCTCCTCCACCTCACTCTGTCCTCTGCATCCTCTGTCCTCACTCCAACTACCTCCATGTCCTCTCTAACTGCATCCATATATCTCCTCTTTGGTCTCCCTCTTTGTCTTTTTCCTGGCAGCTGCATTTCTAACATCCTTCTACCAATATACCCACTGTCCCTCCTCTGGACATGTCCAAACCATCTCAGTCTGGCCTCCCTAACTTTATCTCCCAGTTGTTTAACATGTGCTGTACCTCTGATGATCTCATTCCTGATCTTATCCATCCTTGTCACTCCTAAGGAGAACCTCAGCATCTTCATTTCTGCCACTTCCAGTTCTTTCTCCTGTCTTTTTGTCAATGCCACTGTCTCCAGACCATACAACATAGCTGGTCTCACCACTGTCTTGTAAACTTTTCCTTTGACCTTTGCTGACACCTTTTTGTCACAAATCACTCCTGAAACTTTTCTCCATCCACTCCATCCTGCCTGGACTCTCTTTTTCACCTCTTTACCACATTCCCCATTTTCCTGTACAGTGGACCCCAAGTACTTGAAGTCCTGCACCTTTGTGACCTCTGCTCCTTGTAGCCTCACTGTTCCACTGGCCTCCCTCTCATTCACACACATGTACTCTGTCTTACTACGACTGACTTTCATTCCTCTTCTTTCAAGAGCATACCTCCACCTCTCCAAGTTCTCTTCCACTTGTTCCCTGTTCTCACCACAGATCACAATGTCATCTGCAAACATCATAGTCCATGGGGATTCCTGCCTGACCTCATCTGTTAGTCGGTCCATCACCAGAGCAAACAAGAAGGGGCTCAGAGCCGATCCTTGATGCAATCCCACCTCCACCTTGAAGGTATCTGTCACACCCACAGCACATCTCACCACTGTCCTGCTGTCCTCATACATGTCCTGTACCAGTCTAACATACTTTTCTGCCACTCCAGATTTCCTCATGCAATACCACACCTCTTCTCTTGGTACCCTGTCATATGCTTTTTCTAAATCCACAAACACACAATGGAGTTCTTTCTGACCCTCTCTGTACTTCTCTATCAACATCCTCAAAGCAAAGATGGCATCTGTGGTGCTCTTTCTTGGCATGAAACCATACTGCTGCTCACAGATAGTTACATCTTGTCTAAGTCTTGCTTCCACAACTCTCTCCCAGATCTTCATTGTGTGGCTCATCAACTTAATTCCCCTGTAGTTGCTACAACTCTGTACATCACCCTTGTTCTTAAAAATGGGAACCAGCACACTTCTTCTCCATTCCTCAGGCATTTTCTCACCCTCAAATATTCCATTAAATATTTGAGTCAAAAACCTCACTGCCATCTCTCCGAGACATTTCCAAACCTCCACTGGTATGTCATCAGGTCCTACTGCCTTCCCCTTCTTCATTCTTTTCAGAGCTTTCCGGACTTCACCCTCACTAATCTTTCCCACTTCCTGGTCCACCGTTTCTATTACCTCCACTCTTCTTTCTCTTTCATTCTCTTCATTCATTAGCTCCTCAAAGTAATCCTTCCATCTTCCCATCACACACTCCTCACTTGTTAGAACATTCCCATTCCCATCTTTAATAAGCCTAACCTGCTGCACATCCTTTCCAGCCTGATCCCTCTGTCTTGCCAATCGGTACAAGTCCTTCTCGCCCTCTTTAGTGTCCAGTCTCCCATATAACTCATTGTACGCCCTCTGCTTTGCCTTAGCTACTTCCCTCTTTGCTCTATGTCCCATCTCCTTATATTCCTGTCTCCTCTCTTCAGTCCTCTCACTGTCATATTTCTTCTTGGCTAATCTCTTTCTTTGAATGGCGTCCTGCACTTCACTATTCCACCACCAGGTTTCCTTATCATCCATTCTCTGTCCAGATGACACACCAAGTACCTTCCTACCTGTCTCTCTAATTACTGTTGCTGTAGTAGCCCAGTCACTTGGAAGCTCTTTCTTACCACCCAGAGCCTTTAACAGCTCGTCTCTGAATTTCTCACAACATTCTTCCTTCTTTAGCTTCCACCATTTGGTCTTCTTCTCTGATTTTACTCTTTTTCTCTTCTTCGCAACAACAGTCATTCTACACACAACCATCCGATGCTGTCTGGCCACACTCTCCCCTGCCACAACCTTACAGTCTCCAATCTCCTTCAGGTTTCCTCTTCTACACAGAATGTAGTCGATCTGCGTACTCCTTCCTCCACTCTTATAGGTCACTCTATGTTCCTCCCTCTTTTGGAAATAGGTATTGACTATAGCCATTTCCATTCTCTTGGCAAAATCCACCACCATCTGTCCTTCCTGGTTTCTTTCCTTGACACCAAACCTACCCATCACTTCCTCATCCCCTCTGTTTCCTTCACCAACATGTCCATTCAGGTCTGCTCCAATCACCACTCTTTCCTCCCTGGGAATACTCTCTATCACTTCATCCAAATCTTTCCAAAATTTATCTTTCTCCTCCTCATCACATCCAACCTGTGGAGCATAACCACTTACTATGTTTAGCATCAGACCTTCTACTTCTACCTTTAGACACATCACCCTATCTGACACTCTCTTCACCTCTACTACATTCTTTGCCAACTCCTCCTTCACACTGAAAAAAAGAACTTGTTGGTTTAACGTAATATAATGGTGGAAATTGGTTGCACACATACATTTTGCTTTGGCAGCACCAATAACAATCAAGTTAAATTAACACAAAATTTTAACATTGGAAAAAGATGAATATATAGTGTTGAAGAAATGTGATTGAAACACATTAGGATGACATGATTTGAGCTTATGGAATACTTTAATCTGACACAAAATTTTCACTTTGGAAAAAGATGAATATATTGTGTTGAAGAAATGTGATTTAAACACATTATGACGACATGATTTGAGCTTATGGAATACTTTAATCTGACACAATTTTATCCCTTTATTCCAACACTATTTAATAACTTTCACTTAAATACCACTTTTTAATTAAAAACTACACATTATCTTCATTTTAAATGTTAGTATTATATTCAAGTGTCAAACTAAATTTTACGAATGTCTCCTAAACTGCATTTTTCTCTTCCAAGACAGTTGCCAGCAACCCTTAATCTTTACAAACAAAATGACTATTTTCCCTAATTAACCTTCTTAAAGAAAGGTCAAAGGCCACGATCTTTGAAAAACACAAATTCAGCTCAAGAAGGTCCGTATTGTCTAGATAAAATTAAAATATTACAACAGTTGACAATTCAGTGCAGCTGTTGGACTGACTTAAAAATGCAGAAATGTTCCAATTAACATTTAAATAAACATTTACTAGGATAATAACACTAACTTTTCTAAACATAAACAACATTAACCATTTTACCTCTTAATAAAAATCAGCAGTTTCATTTCAAAACCTTTATTTATGAACCAGAAACTATACAGCAACAATACAGTGAATGTAAAAAAAGTGCCATTTGTTAAAAGGAAAAAAAGTGCCGTTTGTTCAAATATAAAAAGTGCCGTTTGTTCAAATAAAAAAAAAGTGCCGTTTGTTAAAATAAAAAAAGTGTCGTTTGTTCAAAGAAAAGAAGTGCCATTTGTTCAAAGAAGCATATTGAAAATATCCAATCTCGACTCGTTTTGAACATTACCAAACAAGTCATTTCAAACTAACCTGATGTCACTCTACAGCTTTTCATTTTTAAACAAAAATGTTAATGTAAACTGAAATAAACATGGCAGTTTTTGAGTTAAATCAACGTGTCACAAGTTCCTGCCGATTATTCACCTGGAATTTCAAGCTTTTAAAACAGGAGAGCAAGTTTGAGACTTTCAGTACTCTCACCTGTAACTGACCACATCACGAATAACAGATAACAATTTCACTTTCTTAACAAGTTCTCCTAAACATGAGATAATTAAAGATATATTTTTATAAACAAAACTGCTGCTTGTTCACCCTTAAAATTGGAACCTCCATAAAAAAGGTTGGAGCAAGTGTGAGATGAAATGTCTTCTCACCTAAAGCTGACCACATCAGTGAAACAGAATATAACAATATAATTGTTTTATAACAAGTGCAAATAAACACCAAGAACATTCTTTTTAAAAACAAGAAAATAAATTGTTTTTATGGAAAATTAAACAGTGAATTAACCTTTGAAAATGTGAAAATCAACTGACATTTAAATGTCCTCATGTGGAGCTTACCACATCATGTAAACCTTGTTTTCATTACATGTCCAGTTTTGTTTTCAAGTTTTGAGCTTTTCTGGAAAGCTGGATCACATCCAAGTCCATGTGAAAATCAAATCACATTTAAATGTCCTCATGTGGAGCTTACCACATCATGTAAACCTTGTTTTCATTACATGTCCAGTTTTGTTTTCAAGTTTTGAGCTTTTCTGGAAAGCTGGATCGTATCCAAGTCCATTACCACCTTCTGAATCACCTCAAAGATGTAGCGTAACTGTGATGGGTACCTCATGTTCAATGAGTAGAAAAGTCCAAACAACATGGCTACAGCAAGGGCCACGTTATCAAGTTCCTGCATCACCACGACACCCTCGAGGATTATGCCAACATCTGGACAGTCACTGCCAGGCATCTCTCTGATGACGTAGATGCCCACTGTAGTTTTCTCAATGGCACTCAGTGTAGCAGCCTCAGTCATGTCCTGTTTAAAGATGAAACATTTGTTAAAGACTTTTTTACAGATCACTTTAGAATGCATTAACTCTTATTCTACCATTTATTTAAACCCATGTAAGCAGAATGTTAAATGGCTGTAGCAAAAAACAGTCCTGCCATGCTGCCATCCATGGTCCATTTAATACAAAAAAAAAAAAAAAAAAACAATGCTTTCATCTCAAATGCAGAGGAGCCTTCAAGATTTACATTAGTTTTTATTTGAAAGACATTAGCCTACCACGCTAAGCGAACAAAAATATTTTATTTTACCTTCACAATTTGGATTACCGTACGTGTCTGGTTCAGTTTTGGCAAATAACGTTCAAACAAAAACTAATGATAAGATTTAACTTCTTTTTTCCTGGATGTTGTTTTTATGTTACTACGGTAGATGATTTTGATCGTTAACCTGGAGTTGATATACTCAGGGCTGAATATCAGTCCCAGTTGGACCCTTGACAGACAAGTATGACGAGATGTCATAATTTTTGTTCTAAGGTATAAAAAGGGGTTTATTTTTTAAAATGTTTATACAAGGTCTTAAGTTTAAGGCAAGTTATAGTTAAAATGTCTGTAAGACTTCAATAATGCCACTTGAAATTAAATTTAAGACCATATTCAGTGCTGGAATTACTTTCAAAACAGTAAAGAGATCCATTTGACTTTGACTTACCAGTACAATAGGATAACAGGAATAACAGAATGCAAGGTTTTAAAATGTTGTAAAGCCAAACTACACACACAAAAAAAACTCACCATGTATTCCTGCACCAAGTCATCCGGGCTCTCATTCAGATAGATGCAGAGTCCTTTGATGAGGGACTCCCTTCGCTCATCTGTGTCATCCTTAAGAATTAACATAGAGAAAATAGAAATGTGAACTCAAATTTCCAGTAGTATGAAAAAACTTGAACACAAAAAATAAAAAAATCGAAGGTTTTCAACCAGTCGTCATATGACATTAACATCGCTGAAATATTAAAAAAATGTACATTTGACCTGATCAGTATGGACTGGACTTTTTATAATAATCTGATTACCGGTACCGGTATATAAAAAGATGAATATCTCACACTGGGACAGTGAACAAAATAAAAAAGGGTTCTTTTAGAGGAATCAAAAATTCATCACACACACACACACACACTCACTCTACTGTAATTATAACCACTGGTAGATTTGATAATTAGTCATCACACACAAAGCAAGTTGGGCTGCACAATGGATACAGTATACCAATTTTCTACTGAAGAATTGCAAAGCATATGTACTTTATGGGATAGGAAAAGTTGAAAGTTCTTACTGTCATCATGGCAGCTATGTTTCCAAGTTTTTTGCCCACCTCGCCCGATCGCTTTGAAAACACTTTCAGCAGACTTTCAGAAAGACAGTCAAGCTGCGAGAGAAACCTTGACTGCAGAGGCATGTTGTGATGCGCTTGAATTCTGCATTTACCTGAAACATGAAATGATTGTTACATAATGACAGAGCTAAAAGATTTCAAAAGACAATTCAAAATTTAAAAACAATTCCTGGCAAATCATGCCAGACACTGAATGGTTTGTCAGGCTTTTTGGATAGCTCAAGTTGAGTGCATAGATCAGTCCATAAAGCATCACGCACACATGGCTGACACTCTGTAGGTTATGGAGGACTTCCACACCTTCCAGCACAACACCAACATCAGCAAAGCGTCCATTACCTGGACCATCAGGACCACGACCCTCTGCTCGGACAGTGTAGATGCCCATGGTCTTCTCCGCAATGTCTGCCTCAGCCTCTCTGGATTCAATATCCTGGAATATAAAGAGAACAGAATGATTGGCTATGAGATCCTAACCTTGACCACTAAAATCTAAGCAGCTCATCCATAGGCCAAGCAAGTATGTATCATGTTTGTATGTATCATGTATGTATGTAGCATGTATGTATCATGTATTCATGTATGTATGTAATATGTATGTATGTATGTAGAATGTATGTAGCATGTATGTAGTGCATGTATGTATGTAGCATGTATGTATGTAGCATGTATGTATGTAGCATGTATGTATGTAACATGTATGTAGCATGTATGTATGTAATATGTATGTAAGTAGCATGTATGTAGTATGTAGCATGTGTGTATGTATGTAAAATGTATGTATGTCACACTCACATAGCATGTATGTATGTATCATGTGTGTATGTATGTATGTATGTATCATGTATGTAGTATGTAACATGTGTGTATGTATGTAGCATGTATGTATGTAGCATGTATGTATGTCACACTCACATAGCCTGTATGTATGTAGCATGCATGTAGAATGTATGTAGCATGTATGTAGCTAGCATGGATGTATGTATGTAACATGTATGTAGCATGTATGTATGTAATATGTAGTATGTATGCAAGTAGCATGTCTGTATGTATGTAGCATGTATGTATGTCACACTCACAAAGCCTGTATGTATGTAACATGTATGTATGTAGAATGTATGTAGCATGTATGTAGTATGTATGTATGTCGCATGTATGTATGTAGCATGTATGTATGTAGCATGTATGTATGTAACATGTATGTAGCATGTATGTATGTATGTAATATGTATGTAAGTAGCATGTATGTAGTATGTAGCATGTGTGTATGTATGTAGCATGTATGTATGTCACACTCACATAGCATGTATGTATGTATCATGTGTGTATGTATGTATGTATGTATGTAATATGTATGTATGTAGCATGTATGTAGTATGTAACATGTGTGTATGTATGTAGCATGTATGTATGTAGCATGTATGTATGTCACACTCACATAGCCTGTATGTAGCTAGCATGGATGTATGTATGTAACATGTATGTAGCATGTATGTATGTAATATGTAGTATGTATGCAAGTAGCATGTGTGTATGCATGTAGCATGTATGTATGTATGTAGCATGTTTGTATCAGTTATGTATGTAGCATGTATGTAGCAGTTATGTATGTAGCATGTATGTATGTATGTATGTATGTAGTATGTATACAGAGTGATCATATCAACAAACCTCATTGTCAGCAAAGGGTTTAGGCTTCGGAGCGGGCACATGAACCTCTTCGTAACCTTTGCGCTGCTTACGAAAAGAGCCATCTGGGAGCTGGCAACGTTTGTTGGCCATGAAATGGCTACCCTGAGTGAAGGTCAAGTCTTCAAGGTCCAGAAGCTGTCGAGGCACCACTGACTGTAGGAGAACACGACAGCTTTAACAGTCTGGCACATTTCCATAAAGTGTATGGCTCAATAGAAAATGTGACAGTATTTACCTCTCCATGGCCAACGTCCATTGCTTCCAAGTCATCAACGCAAGACTTCCTCACCCTCTCCCTGCGAGATCCCTCTTCCAAGAAAACAAAACCGAGCTGTGATGGTCCACACAGACAAATGGTTTTATGGCATAACTTCACAAACAGGAAGTCTTACCGGAATGATGTCCTCCTTCTCTGTCTCCTGAAGCTGGTGGAGGACTGGTCTGACTCCATTTCCCCTATGATATGTTCCTTTTCTGCTTCACTCTTCACTCACTCATTCACTCAGTCACACCCTCACTCACTCATTCACTCAGTCACACCCTCACTCACTCAGTCACACCCTTACTCACTCAGTCACACCCTTACTCACTCACTCAGTCACACCCTTACTCACTCACTCAGTCACACCCTTACTCACTCAGTCACACCCTTACTCACTCACTCAGTCACAGTTACTCACTCACTCATTCAATCAATCAATCAATCAATCACACAGTTACTCACTCACTCACTCACACCACTCACTCACACACGCTTACACCATCACTTACACCATCACTCACTCACTCACTCTCACACACTCTACAGTACTGTAATTATAACCACAGGTAGATTTGATAATTAGTAGTCACACACAAAGCAAGTTGGGCTGCACAATGGATACAGTATACCAATTTTCTACTGAAGAAATGCAAAGCATATGTACTTTATGGGATAGGAAAAGTTGAACGTTCTTACCGTCATCATAGCAGCTATGTTTTTAGCCCACCTCGCCCGATCGCTTTGCTCTCAGCAGACTTTCAGAAAGACGGTCAAGCTGCGACAGAAACCTTGACTGCAGACGTGATGCGCTTGAATTCTGCATTTACCTGAAACATGAAATTATTGTTACATAATGACAGAGCTAAAAGATTTCAAAAAACAAGTCAACATTTAAAAACAATTCCTGGCAAATCATGCCAGACACTGAATGGTTTGTCATCTGGCCTGGTCAAAGGCCTTTTCTTCATCTGAAACCTGTGATGATGATGATGGCAGCAACCTTCATCATCATCAAACTGCAACAACGTGACCTGCAACAACGACCTGCAGCTACATTGTAGAACAAACACTCATGGACTTACAGTACTTTTACCATTCATCTTTTTTTATTATTAGTATTTGCATTCAATAACCTGTTCAGACTTTTTCAGTGATTTTGAAATCATTTGTTTGCATTAATTTAATATAAAAATTCATTCTTGTATTTGCATTCTTTTAAAGGTGGTGGAGAAAATGTTCTATGTTGAGAATCGTGTTAGAGAATGAAATAAGTCAGTTAATCTCTCCCCCCACACATACACACAGCCTCTACTTTTTTGGGGTGGGGGGTAGACTGACTGTGCTTGCACCCTCTCCAAAAATCCTACCTAAATGCAATGCACTGTATTGTTTTTTATTTTTTATTTAATACTGTGAAATGTTACTTGGGGAAAAATATCAGAAACTAGACAAAAGACAGAATACACCACCCCAGATCAACTACTAGTTGGTCATCTATCTGACAATAAAAAAATAAAATAAAAAACATGGAAGATTTTTTTTCTTTATTTCACAGATAGACTTTTACTGTTCTTACCACAAAAACTTGAGCAAACGATCCGTTGGCTGTTGCATCTCAATCTGCAGCAAAATAGAAAGAAAAATGTGGTTGTAGCATGCTAATTTAATGCTAGCTTGAGGCTGCAGATATCTTTAGCCGAAGCTGAAGCTCTTCGATGGCAAAACTCCACTAACACCATGCAGTTAACACACAACTGAACAGTCAGTTGGCACACCAAGTATTATGTAAAATAACTATAACCACAGAGTTAAGTTGTGTGTCATGCTAGCTCGCGCTCAATTTTTTTTTTTCAAAAGAAGCAGCGCAAATATATGAAACCGATAAAAAAAACAGCACTGGCAAACAACCTGACAACTATTAAACGTTACATAGAAATTCTCAAAGCAGTTAACGACATTTGACCGTGATTTATATAATATTTATCCAGAAAATTAAGACTTACCGAGTGATTTTAGTAACAACTCAGACTCTTCGACCACCTTCTGTTGCGTTCTTGACTGAGCTGCGCATGCGCGCAAGTACAGCGCGCGAGAGGAAATCCCGTTCGGTATCGCGCGAGAGTCAAAATCCTGTGTCATATCGCGAGATTTACCTTTGACACGGTTAATGAATCATTTTAGACAAACGTGATTCGAACAAGGAGTGTACTGTCTCTGCCTAGCGCGTAGGATTTACACTATATAATACTGTTTCAGCTTAAAACATGTGGTAGTTAAGTTTAATACACTCAAAATGATTACTTTAATCCAATAGAGGCCTATTCTCTTTTTTTCAGTGTGGTCGGACTCAGGGGGGGAGAAAAGAGCTATGGCCTGTGTTGGTTTCGTGAACAAGACTTGCCCCGTGTGTTGATTTGGGATCAAGTTTTCTGGGAGTCCTCCACACCAACTGTGGAGTTCTTCTTTTTCAAGAACGGCCGCATCATGTTGAGCATTAATCCTGAGATTTTGCTGTTTGGTCGCCTCGTATAACTTTAACACTAGGACTACCAAACATATGTACTTGTAAATATTTTACATATAGCTCCCATGGGAGACTGTAAAATGACAGATTGAGGAATTTGCATTCCATTAGGTGTGTGTGACCCCCTGGGGCTGGAGTCTTTTGTGTGCTCAAAACATCCCCCCAGTAGCAAAAACAAAACATCTCCCCATATTCCAACAACAACATTCCTTCTGCAGGTTGAAAGTGCAGCTTTTTACAACACAGACCAAACTTTTGGAGATGTTGATGACTCTTTGCAAATGTCAACGCTAGAAACTTCAGTTTATTTTATAGATATACGTTTTATACTTTTTATACTACTATGCAAAAACTCAGGACAGTATTACACTTTTATTATTTCATTTTATGCTTATGTTCATTGGGTGTTTGGTGTTTTAGGGGTGTTTGGTGTTTCAGTGTTGGTGTAAATTTTCATACTTTTATACTATTATGAAAAAACTCAGGACAGTGTTACACTTTTTTACTATTTTACTATTTTATGCTTATGTTTATTAAATGTTTTAGTGTTTAGTGTTTAGATGGTTACTGTTGCACCGAGGGACTGAGAGAAACGCAATTTCGGTCCTGTGTATGTCCTGTACATATTGCAGTTCTGACAATAAAGTTGACTTTGACTTTGACTTTGACTGCCTCTAAGCGAGCAGGTCCCCGGTTCAAATCCTGGTCCGGGGGCCTTTCTGGGTGGAGTTTGCATGTTCTCTCCGTGCATGCGTGGGTTTTCTCCGGGTGCTCCGGTTTCCTCCCACAGTCCAAAAACATGCATGTTAGGCTGATTGTTAACTCTAAATTGACCCTAGGTGTGAGTGAGACAGGTCCCTCTTGTAAATGAGTCCCCGTGGCTCAACGAGTCCAGCCTGTATAAATAAAGGTTGAATGAATGAATGAACAAACTGATATGGAGAGAACACAAATTCTGTAAGAATAAAAATACTAAATCTATTACAGTACTGTACAAAGTCAGAGACCCATTGAATGATAAAGCTCTGTATTTGTTGTATAACACAATCATTTTTCCACACTCAAAAGTATGAATGTTTACATGAAAACTGGAGTGAAACAACTTTATTCAATTTTATTTCACTCAGCATGTAGCTTGCAGATAGGCAGATAGGCAGCCGTGGCATAGTGGTAATGGCACTCGTCCACCGATCGGAAGGTTGGAGGTTCGAATCCCGTTTCCCCACACCATGTGTCGTTGTGTCCCTGGGCAAGACACTTAACCCCGAGTTTCTCCCGGTAGGACTGGATGGCGCCTTGCATGGCAGTCTGCCGCTACCGGTGTATGAATGTGTGTATGAATGGTTGGATGGTTGGTATTGTAAAGCGCTTTGGGGCCCCTCATAGGGGGCTGGAAAGCGCTATATAAATAAGCTCCATTTACCATTTGTCCTTCGTCCAGGAAGGACAAAGATGCCTTCCTGACAAAACCGCCGTTCACATAAAGCGCATGTGTCTCCGCGGAGAAACTTATGAACCGACACGGTCCATAGCAGGGTTTCCAGGCCGAAGGCCTGTAAGTCGATGTCCTCGTAAGTCGGGGACCACCTGTACAATCCCGCCGCCTTCAGATAAAAGTGACCAATGCAATCCCGCCTTGACCGTGGAATAGGTGATATTTAGTATTTTTATTCTTACAGAATTTGTGTTCTCTCCATATCAGTTTGTTCATTCATTCATTCAACCTTTATTTATACAGGCTGGACTCGTTGAGCCACGGGGACTCATTTACAAGAGGGACCTGTCTCACTCACACCTAGGGTCAATTTAGAGTTAACAATCAGCCTAACATGCATGTTTTTGGACTGTGGGAGGAAACCGGAGCACCCGGAGAAAACCCACGCATGCACGGAGAGAACATGCAAACTCCACCCAGAAAGGCCCCCGGACCAGGATTTGAACCGGGGACCTGCTCGCTTAGAGGCAGTCAAAGTCAACTTTATTGTCAGAACTGCAATATGTACAGGACATACACAGGACCGAAATTGCGTTTCTCTCAGTCCCTCGGTGCAACAGTAACCATCTAAACACTAAACACTAAAACATTTAATAAACATAAGCATAAAATAGTAAAAAAGTGTAACACTGTCCTGAGTTTTTTCATAATAGTATAAAAGTATGAAAATTTACACCAACACTGAAACACCAAACACCCCTAAAACACCAAACACCCAATGAACATAAGCATAAAATGAAATAATAAAAGTGTAATACTGTCCTGAGTTTTTGCATAGTAGTATAAAAAGTATAAAACGTATATCTATAAAATAAACTGAAGTTTCTAGCGTTGACATTTGCAAAGAGTCATCAACATCTCCAAAAGTTTGGTCTGTGTTGTAAAAAGCTGCACTTTCAACCTGCAGAAGGAATGTTGTTGTTGGAATATGGGGAGATGTTTTGTTTTTGCTACTGGGGGGATGTTTTGAGCACACAAAAGACTCCAGCCCCAGGGGGTCACACACACCTAATGGAATGCAAATCCCTCAATCTGTAATTTGACAGACTCTGGTAAGTGTAGTACTCATCTGAATATTCTGGTAGTCCTAGTGTTAAAGTATGATCTTGGCATTTCATGAGGTCATCCCGTGTCACCCTTGTCTCCTGTAAACTTTTAGTTAAACGTTCAATCTCAGCCTGTTTAAGATCGCAAACCAGTTGAGTCGTATCGTTCGCCTGAGACTGTTTTAGTGACTGAACCTCCACCTGCAGTTTTTCAGCTTCAGCTCGAGCTAGTTGTAAATCAACATTTAATGTTGATCTTTCCGCCTTACGTTTTCTTTGTTCACGCTTCAAATCATGCTCTAGAGCTGAATTTTCTCTGACTTCCTGGTCCAACCTTGCCTTTAGTAACAGGGCCAGCTTTGCTAAGCGCTCCATACTGACCTTTTTTGCTTCCTTTTTCGAGCCACCGCTTGCCACTTTTGTCAGCTCAGAGCATAACGTTGGTGGAATCATATCAGGCATCGTTTTACCATAATCTGTAAATTTTCCTGCAAGCTGTCCTAAAACCTTATCAATCCAGTCTGGCCCATCAACTTCAGCCTTTTGATCCGGGCCTTGAGGATCAGGGTCCACTGGCTCTGGATCTGATTCTGCATCTGACTCTTTGTCCGATTCAGGATCTGATTCAGGGTCTGGTTCATGATCTGATTCAGGATCTGATTCAGGAGGATTCACCTCTGGGTCTGCACCTGAGTCTGTGACCAGCGCCTTATCTACTTCTTCTTTGTCTGCCATCGTTATGTTTTGATTTTGTTTGAATCAAAATTTAGCAGATTTGTTTAATTCTTTTTTTCCAGAGAAAGTATCTGGAGCGAGAAGTGTACTTTTTGTTTGTTATTTTAAATTATTTTATATATAAAATAAGCAAAAATGTTTGTCTGTACCTCTGTTATTCTAAATTTTTATTTAAAATAAACAGAATTTTCTGTTAGTGTACAGAACAATTTTTTAAGCTGGTAATTCCACCATAAAAATGAAGACTTTTTTTTATCTGTTGAGACAACTCATCTATTAACGTCCAACAGGGGACGGATTCAAGTCTTATGTTATCACCTTTTATTCAGTATCTGAAAATAAAAACAACCCTTTAGAGTTAGTATCTAGTGTGACCGTGATAACTGCTCCAACCGCGTTCTTGTCAGGGACAAATTTATGTTGTTAGACAGTTTTGATGGCGTCAGATGAGTTTTTAAGCTTCTAGTGAAACCTCTTTTCACCGTGTGTATGTGAACTGCTTGTCACCCAAAGTGCACCAGGAAATGATGACAAGAATGGGCGGGCCAACGCAGCGTGCGTAGCGCGTCACCAGCTTCGTACGTGAGCGAGGCGGAGCTCGCTACAAGATACGTGACGTCAACAAATCAATCACAGCGTTTGCAGTGCATTACCCATGCATTCATGGTGAATGTAGTTTTCTTAACTTCGACCAATGTAGTTCCGGAAACGACGACAAAGTGGGCTGTCGCAACGGCGTGCGTTCCCACATCAGCGAATCAGCGTTCGCTACGAGAGTGATTGACAGCTCACAGCACTCGTTTCATCCAATCACAGCTCATAAACAGACATGCAGGACACGTCTTTCTAACGTTAGCTTGCACAGCAGACCACAACTTTATAGACTCTTAAAACAACTCAAACGCTACAAATTAACTTCCCAAAATTCTGAAACATGCGGCGAACACACCTAGACAGGCCAACTTAGTTACGCTCAGTAACACAGCACTGCAGCTGTTGAACAAACACGGACTCTCTCGGAGCGCGTCAAGGTCGGTTCTGGTCCACTTTTAGTGGAGCAGAAAACTCGGGTCTGAACCCATTCGACAACGTTCTAACAGTAATATGCTTCTTTGACCTGCTCTAAAATGTAAAATACCACAACAGCAATCTTGTAGATGTTAAATTAGCTTTCAGGTTCTATGACTCGGCGGTCATTTCAACAAAGCGTTGTACAGGAGTCCGTGCGTGAACTGGATCGGAACCAGAACCCCCACAGACCACGGGCTGACAAAACTTCACCTGAATGCTTCCAACAGCGTGTAACAGAGTTGAAACGATAATAATCTCACAGCTTCAAATGATAAAAACATGCAGAATCTGCCTGTCTTGACACTTCCAGCCAAAATTATTATCCTTAGAGTTTAAAACTTGGATCCTAATATGCAAACATGACGTTACAGTTCATGAGAGACCACAGATTTATCAATAAACTTTTAGAAACCGGTACGAGGGCCACCAGAAAATGAAGACTTGAAGGGGTTGAGTATGTAAAGCTGCTGCTTATTCAAAACACATGACATGTTCTTCAGCGCGGCCTCTCTCATCCATCTCGGGATGAAGGTCAAAGGTGTGAAAAAAAGGTAAGGAACCATGGGGGTTACAGCATTGGTATTAAAAAAATGTATCACATTTTGTCTGCAACGCGGCCTCTCTCATCCATCTCGGGATGAAGGTCAAAGGTGTGAAAAAAAGGTAAGGAACCATGGGGGTTACAGCATTGGTATTAAAAAAAAGTATCACATTTTGTCTGCAAGACACCGCATGACACAGTAAAAACCATACCATAAGCACATAAGCACATAAGGACAGTTACATGTTGCATGTTGAGACTGAGGCAGGGAGGATCTGTCCATGATACATTCCGGATGCCTCCGATAACGCTCATAGAAAAGTTCTCCGGGAGGGGGGGTAGCAGACAAGACAAGACAGCAGCTATTTTGTCCACAGTAAGCACATCTCAGGAGAAATTAGATATCCAACCTTTCCCAAGGCTGTTTCCAAGGGAGTCAGATAAGAATTGACAAATATTTTCACATCAGGCACACATTGTAATTTCTGTGGCCTTCAGTCTGTAAGGGCGATTCTGTTCCAAAGTGATCCAATTCGGGACTTTTTCCACTGATCCAAGCTCTGACCTCAGATGTTGACCACAGCTGTCCAGAGTCCCAATCCGAGGGTGATCTGTTCACCCTCTGGATAAGCTCGCAAACAGCTGATTTCTGATGTTGACCACAGCGTCCAGAGTCCAAATCCGTGGGTGATCTGTTCACCCTCTGGATAAGCTCACAAACAGCTGATTTCTCGAGGTCACGGCGCAGACCAGACGTCGGGTGCTCCAGGCATTAAGTCCTGCTGAAGTCTCCCTCTTTTGCGATAGACCAGTGCTCCACAAACGCCAAAAAGCAAAGCGCTGCCATCATAATCCAATATAATCCAAGATTCTTCACCTCCACAGAGCACTCCCAGGAATCCACGGAATCCATGGCGGAATCCATGGCGTATCCTCCGTCACTCTGTGAGGGTGGAAAGGCTCCCCTTGTGCCGTTCCTTCTGTAGAGATCTTGTTTG
>JBBPBX010040804.1:0-29183 GCA_038048925.1 Garcialebias charrua
TGCATTTCTATGTCTCCTGTTTTGACTTTACCTTATGCATTTCTGCTTCATGCACAGTAGATCTACACATGGATCCTGCTCCTTCCTGTTTTTTTGACCAATAGAAGTGGAGTAGTGGTGTAAAAACACATGGAAATAAAAAGACTTTTGGGGGAATAAATATAAAATAAATAAATACTTACAATATAAATATTGGGAGGCACAAATGCACATACAAGTAAAAAGGAACACAAAAATATGTTTTTAAAAACAGTAAAATGTAAAATGTAAAGTTTATTGGAACTAAGCAGAAAAAATAAATATGAAGGTAAATTAAATTATAAAACATGAGGTAAAGTTCTCCTTTTTTAATTTAATTGATGCATTTCAAATGTATTTATTGGTCCTTTTATATACAGTATTTTGGCTTTTACTTCTAATTATGTCAGTTGGGGTTCTCCATTAATTGTTACCTGCATGATTTAAATTTATTTTACAATCTCTGATGTCCATATCCTCTGACCTAGGCCTCACTGAATTCTCTAATACTTGACTAAATGTGTTGAGAGCCTCCAGCTGACTACATGCACACGTAAGTTATGACAATTTCTTATGTTTGTTTGTTTTTGTTTTATTATATTGTTTTTTGGTATTGCCTGGTTATAATCTTGTTTTTCTTTGTGCTTTTCTTAGGCTCCTGTCTGACCTCCAAATGCTAATGTTGCTAGCAATGAGGAAACCTCACATCTTCCACAAAGTGCTAAGGTGAATCTACTACTGCCACAGACGGTCCTGCATCTGGAGATTCATCACAGATGACCACTTCATCAAGTTTGCGGACGACACAACAGTGGTAGGTCTCATCAGCAACAACGATGAGACGGACTACAGGAACGAGGTGAGCCGCCTGGCCTTGTGGTGCGGACACAACAATCTCACTCTCAACGTGGAGAAGACAAAGGAGATTGTTGTGGACTTCAGGAAGAGGGATGCCCAACATGCCCCTCTGACCATCAACAGCACCGCAGTGGAGAGAGTGGACAGCACCATGTTCCTGGGAGTGCACGTCTCAAAGGACCTGTCCTGGAGCAGGAACACTGCATCACTGGCAAAGAAGGCTCACCAGCGCCTCTACTTTCTCCGCAAGCTGAAAAGGGCTGGAGCTTCAACCCCCATCATGTGCACCTTCTACAGAGGTGCCATAGAAAGTGTCCTGACCAGCTGCATCACTGTGTGGTTTGGTGCATGTACTGCATCCTGCCGCAAGAGCCTCCAGCGCATCGTGAGAGCAGCTGAGAAGATCGTCGGCACCTCCTTCCCCTCACTGCAGGACTTACACAGCAAACGCCTCACTAGGAAGGCCCTCTGCATGGCAGGTGATCCCACACACCCACTACACAGCCGCTTCAGCCTGTTGCCTTCAGGGAGGAGACTGAGGAGTCTCCAGGCTCGAACCAGCAGACTGAGAGACAGCTCTGTTCATCAGGCAGTCAGGATGCTAAACACTCTGCCTGCTCTGCCCCCCCTCCCATTTGAACTGCCTTAACACAAAAAACTTTCTCACACATTATCACACAACACAAAGATTTTAACACTGGACCCTGTGTCATCAAACGGGTTATTCACTAAACTCTCGGTCATGTGCTCATTCAGTTTGCACTACTTCTCATATTTGCACTGTTTGTATTACATCACTGCCTATAGTCATAATACTGTTTACATTCTCTGTTTACATACTACTGTTTACACTCAATGTTTACATTTATTAATACTGTTTACATTTATTACTCTTTACATTTATTACTACTATTTACATTTACACTACTTTTATATCTACACCACTGCTGATACATATACAGTATTCTCTGACCAGCCTTATTTAAGGATGCCCAATGTGCCTTACTGCATATGCCACTTTTGCCTCTATACCAACATCAACTACTACCTCATACATATACTGTGTACATTCTCATATGCTAGAACCTTCAGTTTATTTTACAGATATACTTTTTATACTTTTTTATACTACTATGCAAAAACTCTGGACAGTATTACACTTTTATTATTTCATTTTATGCTTATGTTCATTAATGTTTAGTGTTTTAGTTTTAGTGTTGGTGTAAATTTTCATACTTTTATACTACTATGCAAAAACTCAGGACAGTGTTACATTTTTACTATTTTATGCTTATGTTTATTAAATGTTTCAGTGTTTTAGTGTTTAAATGGTTACTGTTGCACCGAGGGACTGAGAGAAACGCAATTTCAATCCTGTGTATGTCCTGTACATATTGCAGTTCTGACAATAAAGTTGACTTTGAGATGAGTGAGGACGTCGCTTTCCTCTGCTGTGACTGACTCTTAAAATGACTGAAGGACACTGAAACTGTCATACAGAAGCAGATCATGGTATTTATGATGCATACCTCTGGTAATTGTAGTTTCTTTTATTATTAAGGTTCTTATGTCATCATGTTATCAATTTTAACTTTTTAACATTTTTTAATTCGTTTTGCTCATGAATAAACAGTTTTTAAGCAACAACTTGTGTGGATATTTTGTGTGCGCTCTATTTAGACCTGTTGTACATATCTGTATTGCGGGTTTGAACCAGATCTGGGCCGCGTTTTGAGATTCGACTTACTCTACTGGGCCGGACCTGGGCCAAATCCGCCTAAAAATGAAATGAGGATACCGCATCTGGGCCGCATCTGGCCCAAATTTGCCTAAAAACAGATCCGGCCCACATAACTTTTGCTGTATGGGGAGTTTCATGGAAGGATCCATTATCACTCCCAGATTTGTGACTTTTTGTTTTACAGACAGGGGTAGAGCAGAGAGGTTGATGCAGTGGTTCGAGGTTGTGTCATTGGGAACCAGGTACTTCTTGGTCGTGTCGGCTCTGGATCAGCAGTCCACCCGCAAAGCCATGCCGCTGCTGCGCGACCCGCCGCACGTGGGCAAATATGGCGCCCAAAGAGTTTCTGCTGCGACGACTTTGACTTCAACTAAGAGGGCTGATAAACTGTTATCCCTGCCTGGTTTAGGTGACGGCACGGCTGTGAGCATGATGGACAAAATGCTGTCGCACTTGGCTCAGATGATGGGGGGTTCTTGTTCCCGCACATTTTCCTGCGCCAGCTTCCGTCGCAAGTGAGGGCTGCTCTGGCGAATTCCCCTTGTTTATCTACCGGTGATTACCGGGGTTTGGCGGAGGAGGCCGACCGGGTCCTGCTGGCTACCAGACGGTTTGTCGTGCAGAGTACATCGGTGGAGCCCGAGCAGACGGAGATAGAGGAGCCAGCGGTGGTTTCAGCTGTTGGCGCGCAAACTCGGCAGGGGAGCTCCCTTTGTTTCTACCACCGGAGGTTCGGCAACAAAGCCAAGCGCTGCATCCCACCGTGCACGTTCGGGGTGTCGGGAAACGAGGAAGCCGGCGCTCAGTAGCAGCTGTGGGTGCTGGCGAGCAAGGTGAGCTGCTCTTCGTCACAGACTCCCTGTCAGGACATCGTTTTCTGGTTGACTCTGGTTCCCAGAAGAGTTTGGTCCACCCTGTTGGACCTGAATTAGCAGGCCGAGGCAGTGGCCCACTGCTAACTGCAGCTAACGGTTCTCCGATTGGAACTTTTGGCACTAGACGGACAACAGTTTCTTTCCATGGTTGTGAGTTCGAGTGGGACTTTGTTGTGCCTCAGTGACTGTTCCTATTATCTGTGCAGATTTTTTTATGTGCTCATGGACTGTTAGTGGATGTTGCTAACCGCAGACTTATTGACGCTGTAACTTTTGCAACTTTCCCGGTGTGTCTGGGAGGGCTGGGCCGCTAACTCATGCTAATGTTTTCGTTTCAGGTGATGTTTTTCAAAGTTTGCTGGCAGAATTCCCCTCTTTAACTACACCTGCTTTTTCTTCTTCAGAAACTAAACACGGGGTCGAGCATTTCATCCCTACTACGGGACCGCCCGTTTTTGCACGTGCACGCCGCCTCGACGCTGTTAAACTGGCCATCGCTAAAGAGGAGTTTGGTACCATGGAGAGGTTGGGTATTGTTAGACGCTCTAACAGCCCGTGGGCCTCCCCCCTTCACATGGTACCAAAAGCAGACGGGTCGTGGCGCCCATGTGGCGATTTTCGCCGTTTAAATAACGTGACGACGCCTGATCGCTACCCCATTCCGCACATTCAGGACTTTTCTGTTCGGTTGTCGGGTGCTTCCATTTTTTCTAAGGTGGATCTGGTGCGCGGCTACCATCAAGTCCCAGTGCAGTCCAGCGATGTACCTAAAACTGCAGTAATCACCCCCTTTGGGCTTTTTGAGTTCCTCCGCATGCCGTTTGGACTAAAGGGGCAGCACAGACTTTTCAAAGGTTGATGGACTCCGTGTTACGTAGCCTCAATTTTGTGTTTGTCTATCTGGACGACATGGTGGCCAGCTCGTCAACCGAGGAGCACCTGTTGCACCTGAAAGAAATTTTTTTTGCGCTTGGATGCACATGGCTTGATCATTAATCTGGTCAAGTGCCAGTTTGGTTTGCCGGTGATCGACTTTTTAGGTCATCGTATTTCCGCGCAGGGTGCAGTTCCATTGCCTGCCAAGGTACAGGCGGTGGCAGAGTTCCCACGTCCTCTGGTGGTAAAAAAGTTGCAGGAGTTTTTAGGCATGGTGAACTTTTACAACAGGTTCATTCCCAATGCAGCCCATCTCCTGCAGCCTCTCTACGAGGCCCTGCGCTCGAGGAAGGCGACTGACACAGTGGTTTGGACCCCGGACCGGATCACTGCTTTTGATGGTGCTAAGTCCGCGTTAGCTAGTGCGGCACTCCTAGCCCATCCAGATTCAGAGGCCCCGATTGCGCTAACAACTGATGCTTCAGATATAGCTGTGGGAGCTGTTGTAGAGCAACGTGTTGGTGACGCATGGCAGCCGTTGGCATTTTTCAGCCGGGACTGCGAGCGGAAGTACAGCGTTTTTGACCGCGAGTTGTTGGCGCTGTTCTTAGCTACACAGCATTTTCGTTTTTTGCTGGAGGGTCGTTCGTTTACGGCTTATGTGGACCACAAACCACTCACGTTTTCCATGTCTAAAGTTTCGTAGCCTTGGTCAGCGCGTCAGCAACGGCACTTGGCAGCCATTTCAGAGTTTACAACGGACGTCCGCCATGTGGCCGGAAAGTCCAACTCAGTGGCGGACTGTCTGTCACGGGTACTCGTTTGTCCTGTGCTCCTCGGGGTAGATTTTTCTGCCATGGCCGCTGACCAACCGGGAGACGCTGATATAACTGCCCTTCGTGCCGGCGTTTCAGGTCTTAAGCTAGAGGAGGTCAAATTGGGAGAGGGCGGTCCTTTGATCCTGTGTGACGTTTCCACAGGCCGGACACGCCCAGTGGTTCCATCAGGTTGGCGCCGCCGCATTTTTGACTCTGTTCACTCTCTCTCGCACCCAGGTGTGCGCGCGTCTGTGAAACTAGTCAGCGCACGTTTTGTGTGGCCTGGTTTACGCAGAGAGGTGAGGAGTTGGGCAGCGGCTTGCGTGGCTTGTCAGCGTGCCAAGGTGCACCGGCACACAAAGGCACCACTGGAACCATTTCCCATTCCAGCCAAGCGTTTTGACCATGTGCATGTGGACTTAGTTGGTCCCCTGCCCCCATCACGGGGTTTCACACACCTGCTTACAGTGGTCGACCGCACAACCAGGTGGCCGGAGGTCGTTCCTCTTTCTTCCACAGCTACCTCCGACGTGGCTGGTGCGTTCCTCTCCACTTGGGTTGCCCGTTTTGGTGTGCCCTCGGACATCACTTCACTCCAGTTTATTTCAGGGCTCTGGTCCGAGATGGCGCGCTCCTTGGGGGTGCAGATGCATCGCACTACCGCCTACCATCCTCAGGCTAACGGGTTGGTTGAACGTTTCCATCGGTCTCTTATGGCGGCATTGCGTGCTGCGCTTACAGACGTTGGCTGGGTGGAGCGTTTGCCGTGGGTGCTGCTTGGATTGCGATCAGCTCCTAAGGAGGACCTCAACGCTTCATTAGCCGAGTTGGTTTTTGGTCAGCCTTTACGTATCCCAGGGGAGTTTTTGTTAGACGCTGCCGCTCCACGTTTCCCCGAAACGGTGGACCCCTATTCGCAGAGTAGTTGATGGAGATGTTCAACATTTATCATCTAAAACTAATTACTCTGACCCAATAATTATAACCCAGCTCACTTATATCAAATATTCTCTGTTCCCTTTAAACACTTATATTTGATAGTACAAACATGTTGTTTGCTTTTCTCCTTGATACAGAAAAGACAGTCTTCTAGCCTTGACAATGTTTGGATTAGATGTTCTTGTAGGATCAGAACCACGACTTGTTTGTTTTATCTGTAAGACGTCAGAGCTTGTCAAACTCCACCTGCTTCTTGTTTAAATAGCTTGTCATGTCCAGTACAATTCGGAATTGTGCTGGACAATGTATTTGAGACCAAACTAAGTTTCAAAAGACATTAAAAAGCCTTCCCCTTTGCAAAGTTTGTTTGTCTGTTTTAACACTGTTCTCTTGTTTATCTTGTGTGGTTTTTATTAAGGTAACAGGGGTTTAAAATCCCCATCATTATGGTGCCGAAAACCCATTCTCCCCATACCTGCTCCTGATGACCTCTGAATGGAGTGCAGCTGCGAGGCACGGTAAATATGACAGAAAGTCCAGTGATTGGGTTTGTCTCTGGCCAGCTTCCTCTGTCCATTTGGTACGATCAAGGTCGGGTTGGCGGAGATTTCCAGACACCGCACAGGTCAACAGGAACGTAAGTGTTAAATAGTGTTTGTTGATATGTTGTTTTTAAAACAATTTGAGTACAAGAACTAGTTCACCCTGAGCCGATGACTTGAAATTTGGGATGAGGTGTCTGCTTTTCGATGACTAGGCGAATTTTGCGCTAACGCTAGTTGGCAGAACCAAGATCTCTTGATTTATAAGCGAGGGCGGTCAAAAATACGCCGAGACCATGTCGACATGTGAGGCTGACCGCCAGACCTTACATTGGATGTTCATAGTGTGTCCGGCCAGGCGAGAAGAGAAATTATGACAAGAACGTTTATTTTTATATTTGACGCGTCATTCTGTATTTGTTAAGTCCTTTTTTACGTGTATGTTTGTGTTTGTGGAGCGCTACATATCTGGCCTTTTTCGTTCTTCCATTTTCCTCTGTGTGTGTGTGTGTAGGCAGTGGCTCCTGGTCTGTTATCTGTGGGCCTCCCCCCCCCCCCCCCGTGCTGAACCTGCCTGCAGCCTGTTTTCTGTGTTTAACTGCTCTGAGAGTGAATGTGAGTACGGTACCTTGTTTTTGTGTTTGAGAAGTTGCTATTTTGGAAGTTAGATGTAACTGGATCTAAAAGGTTTTCCAGTTTGATATTAATTTGCTCACATATATTAATAAATACTGTACACAAAAGGTTGTCTGTCTAAAGGCAAAAAAGAGATAGAACTTCAGTCAGTAAAAAAATATGGCAGAATGAGTCAAGAGAAGCAAAGTGTCTGATAAGTTTTTATTTTATTTTTAAAACAGTACTTGTGGCTCATAGCCTTGGGATGCAGCTGCGCCTGCACCTCCTCCAGATAGCTTGGCAAAGGCGAACTTGGATCATTAGGTTTGTTGCAGAAGTTAATTAATTGTAGATGTCCAACCATTCATTACTTTTGAAGGTTTACAACAAATAATTTAGTGGATCATGAGTTATTTTGCTAAGTGACAAAACACAAACAGTTTCAGCTGTTTTATCCTTCATTATAAAATACTTAGTTTCCTTCCCCTCCTCTCCCACCACCCATCCTACAACCCCCCCTCCACCCCACTCTCCTCCCTCTCCTCCACCCCACCCTTCCCCCACCACCACTGTGCCAGCTTGGATTTGGGTTGACTGCAGAAGTCAGAAATACAGCACTTGGTTTCAGAGCAGAAACTAACAACCTTGCGTACCACTTAGTAAAAATAAACTAAAAATTGGACAGCTAACCATGCTAAGTGTGCACCCTTTTCTCCCATTTTTTAATCCATCCATCCATCCATCCATCTTCTTCCGCTTATCCGGGGTCGGGTCGCGGGGGTAGCAGCCTAAGTAGGGAGGCCCAGACTTCCCTCTCCCCAGCCACTTGGAGCAGCTCCTCCGGGGGAATCCCAAGGCGTTCCCAGGCCAGCCGAGAAACATAGTCCCTCCAGCGCGTCCTGGGTCTTCCTCTGGGTCTCCTCCCGGTGGGACATGCCCGGAACACCTCACCAGGGAGGCGTCCAGGANGGAAGGTGGGTTCAGAAACCTCCGCATTCAAAGAGGGGGGCCGGTGGTGTCGTAGAAATGATCAGCAGAACCGCAGAGAGAAAGCTGCGGATTCACTCAAAATATGTGCTGTGTAAATGGCCCCCTAGTAGAGTGCTGTATGAATGGGTAAATGAGACACAAGCCCTGTTTCCATCCATTTTCATTTTGAATTTTGAGCAAATTTTTGAAATCTCGCAAATATGTAAATACAAATTAATGCGAAGCAGAAGTGTTTCCATCTACTGACTTGTAGCGCATCTACCAAGCCACGCACAGCGTCATTACGTCAGACGTCAGCGTCATTACGTCAGACGTCAGCACTGCGCATGTCTACAGTAAACAGGAAGTAGCGGTTGAAAACAGAACCCGGCCACACATCTCGTCAAAATGGAGAGAATATTTCAGGTACGTGTTGCTATCGGGCGAGTTGTATTTATTCTGTCATGCCAACTAGTTTTAGCGATGTTACATGTTGTCCGGAGCGGAAACAGCTGATCAGTCACGTGACGTGAATGTTCGCTTCGGCAGCACGAGTCGGCAAATGTGTTTCCATCTGTCGTTTTGCGCATCTGCTCGGTTTCGAAGATCCCAAAAACCACCTCAAGCGAGCGTATAAACTTTTTGGCGAATTTCAGGAAGTAACTTCGCATTTTGCCGTTTCCATTAAGCTTTTCTGCTGCGATACTTCAAAATGCGCACCTAGAAACCTTGATGGAAACACGGCTACAGATTGTAGTGTAAAGCGCTTTGTGTCTTGACAAGATAGAAAGGTGCTATACAAGTACAGTCCATTTACCATTTACATAGCACTTTCTTTCATTTTTTTTTCAAGACATGATAGTCCTTTAATGTATGCCATCTGCTGCTGTGCATTTCGGAACTAGAATACTGTGTGCATGAACAATTACTTGTGCAGAGACCGGCATGTTTCTCTGCTGCTGGTGTGTGTCCTTGTTTGTTACTTTGTGAGGCCCATTTTTCTGAGTTATACCAAATTGTGAGGACCAACTGCTTCTTATGGGGCCCAAAGCCCAGGTCCCATAAGAAGAAGTCCCGTTGATGGGTTAGGGGTTAGGTTTAGGACTAAGGTGTGAATTGAGGATGTGTTAAGTTTAGGGTAAGGTATGCATTGGTAATGGTTAGGTTTAGGGTAAAGGTCAGGGTTAGGCTATAGAAATGAATGAAAAATGAATGGAAGTCAATGCAATGGCCCCACAAAGATAGAAAAACAAACCTGTGTGTGTGTGTTTGTGTGTGTGTGTGTGTGTGCGTGCGTGCGTGCGCGCAGTGCATCTCAAAGAGAAGACTGGAGGTATAATTATAGTAAAACTGACAAGGTAATGACAAACTGCCTGGACTTTCCCTCAGAGGTAGCCTGGCCCTCGCCATTCCTGCACAGCTCCGCTCAATTCTCATTTCCCTTCACTGCACAGTCTGGGACTTCACCCACCCACAAGGATTTCTCCGGTAGATTTTTGTTCGGACCAATCAGAGAACAGAAGGCGGAGTTTTGAACGACGTTGACAGGGTTGCCAGATAAGAATTAACGAATCATCTAGTACTGTTGCTTATTTTATTTTATTTTTTACCCAAACTGTCATATTTGCTGCGTGAGGGTCTGATAAGATTAATAGTGTGTTGAGTTTAGTGAACATTTGCACTGAAAAGGGGTAAAAAAAAATAAAAATAAAATAAAATTTATGTTTATCTGGCAACCCTGGGACTGACGTCGTCAGTTAAAATGGCTGCCGCCACGAAGGAATTTTCAACAAAACAAGGTAAAAAACTATTATTTCTTTCCTGAGAAAAACTATATTTCTTAGCTGACGTTATAAAGTGTTTCTGAGCTCAACAGTTCCTAAATCAATTCACGAACTGGTCAAATCTGCTGGATTTAAATAGTTTCGGTTTGACATTTTCCAAACAGCCTCGGGTGCGCTACGAAAATAAATGATAAAAAATTGAATTTTATCTCAAATGTTTCATCAAGGCCAACAGTCAGTAAATTAGAGCCATATAATTACACACTGGTAGCAAAAAAAAGATCCACCGAGTGGTTTCTGAGCTTTTTATCTGAATAGCCTGGACCTCGCCAGGCTAAGCTAACAAAACTACGCCTTCTGTTCTCTGATTGGTCCGTTCAAAAATCTACGGAGAAATCGTTTTCAATGGGAGGAATGCCAGACCCTAGTCCGAAGCAAAGTGAAGGACAGGGTCTGGTTCAACCAGGCTACCTCAGAGGCATCAAAGTGTTTGTGTCTTCCTGTGAGCTTTTACTCATTTTCTCCCTGTTTGCTGTGCTTCATAGCCTAAAACAACAAAAATTAGATGAGAACAAAGAGGAAAAGCTTTAAAAAAAATTCTTTAATGTAGAAAAACCTGCTATTGCTTTGAAGATGCACAGCATCAGAAGAACGTGGATTAGACTGGATCCAATTGTTATTTTCACTCCTGTTTAAATATAAATAATTTACCATCCTTTAAATAAATTTACAAAGTGTTTAAAAAAAGTAAAAGTTTGCTAACAGGTTGTTTCCAATTATTATAATAATCTACATTCCTTCCTATAAGTGGGGAGTGGTGGCGCAGAGGTTAGAGACCGTGGGCCTGTGATCGGAAGATCGCCGGTTCAAGCCCTGGTACAGACAACATCAAAATGTGGGTGGAAATTGTAAAACACCCACACCTGCCTCCACCCTAGTTTGCCCTACTCTGGGCCCTCAAGCAAGGCCCTTAACCCCCACCTTCCAGTCCCGAACAGATCTCTTATGAAAATGAGTCATGACTCAGTGAGACTGCCTGTTAAATTAAATTAAAAGTGGTTGAATATAGATGTGTTACATTCATTCTGAGATATTGCTTTCAAAACTTTTATGCCTCTTTTCTGGATGTGAATCATTATTTTTAGATAATTGTTTCCTCTGGTATCAGATGCTGTGCAGCTGGAAGAATTTTTAATGAAACATTTTTACTTTTGGATATTTGTAATGATGCGTAAGAACAAAGTGTTTTTACAACCGGGAGCAACTGATTAACATCTTAAAGCTCAAATAATTCCTCAACTACAGCCCCAAATTCCAAATAAGTTGAAAAGGAGGTGTTGTGGATGCATTTCTGTCTACCTGGCGACAGTGCTTGAGTGCCTGACTGCCGAAATTCTGGAGCTGGCGGGAAACACAGCTCATGACAATGGGAGGACTGGTATCATTCCCTGATAGCTGGCTGTCCATGGTGACAAGGAGCTCAACAAGCTGCTGGGAGGAGTGGCCATTGCTCAGGGAGGAGTTCTGTCCAGCATTCATATGGTCCCTCTATCCAGGAGAACCGAGAAACTCGCCACGTCCAAGTAGACTGATCAACATCTGCAACCAGTTTCTTCAGAACTGCTGTAGGACAGACCACCACGAGATGGCTGCCCACAGCCATCAGCATATATAACAACTATTTGATGAAACCAAGAGAAAGTGTTATAACATTTAATTTCCCTTTGAGATTAATGAACTATTTTTAATTGAATTTTATCTGAATTAATTGAATTGCTCCATGACGAGACAACAGAGGATTAGGCTAACAAAAGTATTTGTGCTAAAATGTCTTTAGCAATGTTTAAATGGTGCATGTGTTAAGCGGACACACCACTGGTCCATGCTTGATAAATTTTTTGATAAAGAAGAGCCGTCTTCATTGTATATCGATAAACCAGGAAACAGCTGATTCCAAAAAGCAGGAAACCTAAATAAATAAATCATACTTTTTTTTCTTTTTTTATATAGATGGCCTCCCTTCTCACCTTACAGCCATCCTCTCACACCGAAATGACATTTTTTTAAGAGAGAAAGGAAAGACAGAAAGTAAGACAACAAAACACAACAATTATCCACCAAAAAAAGCACAAGGCAAACACACCCAACCTCTGTCTGCAATCCTGCAAAGTACATGACAGAACACAGCAACACATGCATAAAGAATAATACTGTAACATTCATGACTTTGCAGTAGATTTCCATAGATATACATACCCATACTTACAAATGAATATACAGTATACATACATATACATTCATATTCAGTCACATACCCATCTACATATCTGCATATGATTATCTACATATACATCCCTGCACCTTTTGTGTGTGGTTGTGAGCATGCATAAGTGAATAAGGTTCCTCGAATAGAACATTCAATAGTGACCGTGAAGCATCAGAGATCCGCCCCCCAAGGCCCGAGGCAAAGAAAGGGGCGATCAGAGCCCAAGACCCCAAGAAGGACCATGAGCCCAGAGTCCCCAGGGCCACCCGAACAGGACGAACCACTCACCAACTCCCCAGATCCGACCAAAGGGGAGAACAGGAAGAGCCCCACCAGCGACTACACACAATGACCCCCCGGGACCAACAGCAACAAACTCACAGGCCCCCGTCGGAGTCCGCCGCACCGACGTAGCTCCAGACCCGGACCCGACAGGACCAGAGGATCCGAGCCCCACCAGGCAGCCACCAGGCCGCGCCGACACACGCCCAAGCGCCCAACCCCGACAGCGAGGGCCCCAAGCACGCCCGCAGGCAAAGGGACACCCACCCGAGGGACCATGTGGCAGGAGCGCGATACCAAGTAGCCTCAGATGTATCAGAGAGGGGGGTAGTCCAAGTCCCAGCCTGACACTTAGACATTCATACACAAACACACTCACTCAGACCCACCCTCCTCCTCACCCTCACTCACAGAAAGACAAACAATAACGACACGTTCCATTCATAATCCCGATGTACACTCTATAGCCCCTAGGTCCCAAGACATGTACCTGCCCCCTACATGGGGCAGCCCACACCCAAACCCAGGTGGTAGGCCCATTCATTCTGGGGTGGAGAGTAGCCGACATCCAAGATCCGGCCCAACCTGCGCCCTACCGACAGGACAGGACACCCCAGCCCAAGCATCCCCAAGGAGAGCGCAATGTCAGCCCCGCCCATGGCGAACCCTCAGGCCCGAACCCTCCCATAGTCCAGGACAACACCCGGCGGCCCATCCCCAGAATGGCCGCCAGGGAACCAGGGGGTGAGAGAAAAAAATAAATATATATATATATATGAATAAATAAAATTGAAGTTAACAAATCTATACCCCGACACACACACCCCTGTCTCCAAATGTGCTGTTGGTGTGTGTTGTTGTAAAGTGCACTTAAGGGAAAGAGAAGGAGCAAAGGCTGGCATTATGCCAGTTTCCCCTCCACCCCAACTCTAACCCAGGCCCTTACTGTCTAAATGCATAATTGTGAGTGAGCACAGGCACGGGGGGCAAGAGTGATGTCATCTCGCCACCCATAACCACAGTGCTCACCCCAAATTCCTATATGTGAATTTTATGAGGATGTTAATGAGTGAATGTCTAAGGTGTATAATAAAATTGAGTCCCAGGTGGTTCTGAACAACAGAGATGTAAAAACGTTGTAGCACACCCGAGTCTCAAAATCCCTACATGTACTAATTTGAGATGAAGAGGGCGGAGGTGCGTGGTGAAGGATGGGGAGAAAATAACTAAATAAATCATACTAAATCCAATTATGTACATATTAATTTTTGACGTCCTCGGTCAATAGCAGCACATTTTGTCAGGGTAGTTTGACTCACTTGAAGCTTGTCTCTTCGTTGAATTTTTTTTTGTAAATTGCATTGAGAGACCAACTGACCAGATCCATAACAAAATTATGGTTTGGAAGATAATGTAGACTGAAGAGAGAGGCACAGAAGCAGTTTCACAGACAGGACAGAGCAGCAAAGAAAAGCCGAGGAGGGAGAAGAAATGCATCCGCCCTCGACAAGACCAAGTGATGAAGTGAATTATTGCAATGCGCTCTCATTTTGTTCTGCCTCACAAATCCCTCTGAAAGCATGAAATGGTCCAAAGTTCAGCTGTCTACATCCTTACCAAAAACAAAATAAAAAAATTAAAGCTGCAAGCAGCATTGAGGCCCTCACAGCAAAGTGCCACTCCGGCCTTCTGGCGACCGCGGGAGCTCCAGCTAGTCAACCCAGTCACCATCACAAATGCTCTCGTGCCTATCCCACACTTGTTCAGCATGGTGCACATTTGCCAAATCTTCAAAATCAACTATGACCGCGGGAGCTCCAGCAACGCTTCCCGGTCGCAATCGTGAACGCTCTCATTCCATTCCCGCATGCGTCCACCAGGGTGCGCATATGCCGAATCTTCGGAATCACCTTCCGCCCATATCAGTAAAAGACCAGCTGCAAGCCTTACAAGTTTGGCCAAAATCAGACTTTCCAGACAGGAGATTTTGTGACTTGTGGTGAATGTTTGATGAGCACTTCCTTTTCAACACGTCATGTGTGGTAATCAACAGTTAGCGAATACGGTTTCAGTCATATCTTACACAGTGCGAAGATGGAAGAGTCACCCAATGATCATCACTTTCTTGTCTGAGTGGGTGGGGCTTAAGTGAGGTCATGAATAAACAATATAAATTTGTCTAGAAGTGCCTATTGATGAAGCACAATAAATCTGGTTCAGATTGGATGATGTATCACTGAGATATAACTGTTGGAATAATCTAGGGGGTGCACTGGAGTCAAATGTTAAAGAACAATAAATGTTGTATTCTTTTACTTGTGATGTTCTGATTATTTATATGATTGTTTTTATTGTTTTTTGCTTGTTTTTGTCTTTGTACAGCACTTCGGACGGATTTTTTTTTTTTCCTTTATACAGTAGATGGCCTCCCTTCTCACCTCACAGCCATCCTCTCACACCGATATGATTTTTTTAAATAAAGAGAGAAAAGAAAGATAGAAAGTAAGACAACAAAACACAACAATTATCCACAAAAAGAGCACAAGGCAAACACACCCGACCTCCGTCCGCAATCCTGCAAAGCACATGACAAAACACAGCAACAAAATACATGCATAAAGACTAATAATATTCATGACCTCGCAGTAGATTTCCATAAATAAACATACCCATACCTACAAATATATACTGTATACATATACATTCATATCACATATCCATTTACATATCTGCATATGATATCTACATATACATCCCTGCATCCATTTGTGTGTGGTTGTGACTTGTGAGCATGCACAAGTGAATAAGGTTCCGCATATGATATCTACATATACATCCCTGCATCCATTTGTGCGTGGCTGTGAACATGCATAAGTGAATAAGGTTCCTCCAATAGAACATTCAGTAGCGACCGTGAAGCATCAGAGATCCGCCCCCCCCCCAAGGCCTGAGGCAGACGAAGGGGCAATAAAGCCCAAGACCCCAAGAAGGACCCCGAGCCCAGAGTCCCCAGGGCCACCCGAACAGGACAAGACACTCACCCTCTCCCCAGATCTGACCAAGGGGGAGAACCGGACGAGCTCCACCAGCGACTACACACAATGACCCCCGGGAGGCCAACAGCGACTTCGGACGGATTTTAAGTGATTTAGAAATAAACTGGTATGATATGGTAACAATACTAATGTGTATACAAGTGCTCACTGATGACACACAAAAAACCTGGTGCATATTGGATGATGTATCATTGAAATATAACTGTTGGAATAATCAAGGGGTGCACTTGAGTCAAATAATAAACAACAACACCACTGTGTATAGAAGTGTTCACTGATCACAGACCAAAAATCTGGTCCAGATCGGATGATGTATCACTGATCTATAACTGTTGTAATAATCTAGGGGACACACTGGAGTGAAAATTTAAACAACATCAATGTGTTTAGATGTGCTCACTGATGACGCACAATAAATATGGTGCAGATCATATGATGCATCATTGAGATATAACAGTTGGAATAATCTAAGGGGCGCACTGGAGTCATATGTTAAACCCCAATAACAATGTGTCTAGAAGTGCTCACTGATGATGCACAATAATTCTGGTGAAGATCACATGATGTATCACTGAGATATAGCTGTAGGAATAATATAGGGGGCGTTGTGGAGGCTATTGACCACTTATCATGGATTCCTGTTCAAGGGGTGGATAATGATCAATTGTAGTGATTTTGGTGCACCTCGGCTCAAATCTGTGGAATTTATAGCCAAACGTATTGCAACGGCGTCACTTCTGAATTCGTCACACCGCCACGCCCACATCCTCCAGCGAAAACAGTTTGTAATTTAAAGTAAGTCAGACCAATGTGATTGGTTAGTTCAAGGGTGTCCGAACGGGAGCATTCCAAGGAAAAAAAGTGACTTTCTGTTCTGAGAGGGCGCGACTTTGATGACATCAGAACATGACCTCAGAGTATCGTTGGGCATCCAACTGGGATGACTCATTCCAAGGTTGATGCATTTTAGTCTTTCAATGTGAAAGTTATAGCGTTTTGACATTTATGGCATGCAGCGCAACTTTGAGGTCTGGCCATGCCCCTTTAACATAAATGAAAACGCAAGCTTTAGAATGTGTTAAGGGCATATTAACCAAGTTTGAAGGCAATCCTGCTAAATCTCTAGGAGGAGTTTATAAAATTTGCAATTAGAAACGCCCAAAAATGACCTTTTGACCCAAAATGTCAGATTTCCTGTTAAGTTTGGATCAGGGCTCCAAGAGACTTTTTCATAGGTCCTGAGAAGATGTTCACCGAGTTTCAGAATTATCGGTTTAAAAATGGCTTTGGGCTGAGGTTTTAAAATATTCTAAGGGGCGCTGTGGAGGCCATTGGCTAATTATCATGGATTCCTGTTCAAGGGGTGGACAATGATCGACCATACTGATTTTGGTGCACTTCGGTTCAAATCTGTGGAATTTAGAGCCAAACTTATGGCGACGGCTTTACGTCTTACTTCACCATGCCGCAACGCCCCCATGCTCCACCCAAAACTGTCAGTGTTTGAAAGCAAGTTACACCAACATGTCTTGGGCCACTGGACACACTATCATGCTGATTAGGTAACAAGGGTCAGATAGGGACCCTTCAACGTAAAAATTTTTTTACACTTCCTGTTGTCAGAGGGCGGGGCTTCAGTGATGTCATGATTTGACCATTCAGTCTTGCAGGGGACAGGATGTGGATCATTCACTGAAGGTTTGATGTGTCAGCAAGTTTTCGTGTAGGTGCTATTAGCATTTTGTTTTGCATGACGAGATGTCAAATTTTAGCATGCTCCGAAACAAACCGTTTGGATAAAATAAAAACACAGAGCCTTTTCTCATTCTGATCCCCAACTCTGGAACTCTCTTCCTCCAAACAACTGTAATATTGACTCTCTTCTGACCTTCAAATCACAATTCAAAACTCATCTGTTTGAGTTAGCCTTCTCACTGTACTTTCTTAGTCTTTACTCCTAGTTTTTAAATTCAGTACATGTTCCTTATAGTAATTTTGTATTGTGTTGCTTTTAATTCCAATTTTGTAAAGTGTAGTTGGGTGTCTTGAAAGGTGTTAACAAATAAAATGCATTATTATTACTATTATTATTAATATAAATTAAATTACATTATTATTAATATTATTCAAAATAGGGAGGACCCCCATCCACACCCACGAGCAGTGTGTCTCCCACATTACAAATGTCTCTGATGCCAATGGTTATCGTGCGCACAGCACTGACAGGCAGATGGATAGAAGGTATTTCAAATCCCCCTTTTGGCTTAGCAACAGAGGACAGAATAGTGTTAAAGGACTATCCAAACTTATTAACAATATACGTTTGTTCATTTATATATGGATGCAGTTAGAAAGGACATGGAGGTAGTCAGAGTGAGGACAGAGGATGCAGAGGACAGAGTGAGATGGAGGAGGAGGACTCGCTGCTGAGACCCCTGAAGAGAGATAAACCGAAAGAAGAAGAAGATACTTTTATTAATTTAGCACAATTTTATCCAAAGAATTTACAATTGAGGACTATTATTTAAATACCAGTAGAGTTCCTAGGCTACTGCTAACTGTATATAATAATAATAATAATGAATTCCATTTATAATGCACTTTTCATTAATAAAAATCTCAAAGTGCTAGTGTATATATATATACGGTACTTGTGAAGGTCCAGCAGCATGATGTCAGTTTCACAAACAGCACGTTTTTCAGACATGTTTCCTTGGCCCATTTATCAGAGAGCAAAAAGCACTAGATTTTAAACCTCTGAAGGGTTCATCCAGGACACACTCCGCTAGTTTGTGTTCAAGTTGAGGAACTCATGATGAGATCTTTACTATGAGCATGTTATTATTATTATTGTCCTACATTTGAGGGGTTGTAGAGCTCCTGTAGGGCATTGCGGGATCCTTTCCGACAGCATCCGTCCACCACGAAAGGGTTGCTCCGCATGACTGCAAAGAAGAGCGACAAAGACACCAATCAATCAATCAATCAATCAATCAATCAATCAATCAATCAATCAATTTTATTTATAAAGCACCCTTCATACTAAAAGCAGCTCAAAGTGCTGTACCGAATAATGAAACAATAAACTCACAAAATTAAAGCAAACGACACACACAAAATAAATAAATTAATAAATTAAGTTAAATACAGTACGGTAGTATGGAAAATGTATAGATTGAACAGAGATGAACCAGTTCAGGAAATGCAGTTGAAAAGATGGGTCTTGAGCCAACAACATTCTCTGCAGCCCTCAGGTTCTCCGGCAGACTATTCCACAGACGGGGGCCATAGTACTGGAAAGAAGCCTCACCGTAAGTGTGAGTTCTGACTATTGGAACTGTTAGTAGTCCAGTACCAGAGGACCTTAATGTCCGCGGGGGTTCATAGGGCAATAGCAGCTCTGCAAGATAAGATGGTGCGAGACCATTGAGACATTTAAAAACCACTAAAAGAATCTTAAAATCAATCCTGAGGCACACAGGGAGCCAATGCAATGATTTTAAAACAGGTGTAATATCAGCATGTGAAGCTAGAGCTATTCAACAAACAGTCTGTTCCTAATGCCTGGTTGTTGTGAATTATTCTAGTAAAATGTGGAAGTAAAATGTAGAAGCAGAAGGTTTTAGGAGTGAATAATGAAAGCAGTGGGTACATGCCAAGGGCAGTGCTGCATTTGGTAGGATCTCAGCTGTGTGGTACAAAGCAGTGGCTGCTGACAGTGAACTGTGGAAGCAGTCAGTTTGGTTACAAGAAACTCACCATTTAGCTTAAACTGAAAGGTGCTGAATGACAACTCTGCAATAATAAGTTAAGAAATAAGCCACAAACAAGAAGTGACTACAGAAATTGCATTTCCTGGGAAAATGCAGTGTGAATGCTTAAAAGAAAGTTGAATAAACAGAAAGGTAGCTGAAAAAGCTAAGAAACAAAAGCTGAAGTTAGCAAAAAGAGGCTGAAAGGAGCATCAAAAGTTGAAATTATTCTAACGAATCTCTAAAGGCAAAAATGACCAAAACAAATAGAAAAAAGCCCCAAATTAACTGTTAAAAAATAGCTGAAAAGGCAGAAAAAGCTGAATTTAGTAGAAAATATGTTGTTTTATATACTAACATGTTGACAAGGTTAGTACTGCAGAAACTATCAAGTCACATGAGGTATATCAAGCAATTAAAGAACTATCTATAAATAAGTCTATAGGAATGGATCTTATTTCAGCTGAACATCTCAAGTTTGTAAGTTCAAGGGTAGCCCCTCTTCTTGCCTTGTGTTTCACTGGTTTTATTATGCATGGTTTTATTCCCGATTCCTTGATGAATGTTGTTATTCTTCCAGTGATTAAGAACAAAGCTGGAAAAATTGGCAGCTCTGATAACTATAGACCTATTGCCCTAGCTAATACACTATCTAAGGTCTTTGAACTGATTCTTTTGCCAAAATTTACAAAGATAGTGATGTCTACAGACAATCAATTTGGGTTCAAGTCTGAGCATGGCACTGATCTATGTATATATGGCCTAAAAGAATTACTGAATAACTATGAAGGAAACATGAGGGTAACCACTATATTGTGTCTTTAAACACGTACGGTGCCACCCAGATGTAAAGGATTTTAGGAGGTCAATATTAATACTGACCTCTTTACCTTAATTTATTACTTATTCAGATTGAATAGTAATTTCACGGATTCTTTTCTTTTTCAGTTTACCCAATATTTCTGTGATCTTTATGATGGATAAGTAAAACAGAAGCCATAGAGTGTCAGAGAACGTTGACTTAGTTTGGTATGTCAAAGACACTACCATTTGTAGTGGGCATGACCGTGTCCACTTTGATACACCTGAGTACTTTTGAACTGTTCCAGAGATGACCTTTACTGACCTCTCAGTAAAGCAAGACATTTACCACAAAATCATTCCATTAGTTGTAATCTGAGAATATAGTCACCAAAAGAGACTATTTCTATCTTTGATTTTATTCTGATGTGATCAAAAGAATAACTTTTGTCATTTTCATGATATATGTTATATGCTGTTATTCTTTTAATACTGTATGGAGTATTACTGTGTTCACTGCTGTGTTAAAGTTGAAGTCTCGGGTCAGAGAGACCCGACGGTTTTGTTTAGAAAGTCAGAAGACAGTTAATCTGTTGTTTTTCGTGAGAAGGGCTCCAGCTTATTCTGTCTTTTTCCTAAACATTTCTCTCTGCTGCTGGCTGTAACCTTGGGTCGTGATAACACATGTCTCACTCCTCTCATGATCTTCTTTTAAGTTCTAACTTTTGCTGAAACGCTTCAGAGTTTGCTGGGAACTTCAAAAGAGATGTGAACTTTCCCAAAGAGCTGGATGGACGTTTAGCCACACGCTAAGGGCATGTCGTCCAGCTAAGGACTGATAACAGGCTGTTATGAGTCCACTGAGAACGAGCGTAAGCTCAAAACTTTGTTTATTCCTTCATGGAATAGTTATCTTGAAGTCAGAGGCCAGGAGCTGACGCATTTTCTGATGACCAAGCGGAACCCAGGAGACGTTGAAAACGTAAACGAATAACCAGTTCGGACGAACTGGGCCTGAAGGACTGTGCATCTTACAGGCTGGTGTCATCTCTTTATCAGACTCGTCGTCGAAAGGTAAAGAGCTGTTTACAAACGTACCTGGATTTTAGCAGAAGTCGGATGGAAAGTGTCACTTTTGGTAACATGCTCACGATAATTTCCTTTAAACCATCTCTCCATCTTCCTCCTATCTTTTTCCCTCAATTCTAAGCTGGAAACTATTTTAAGCTAAAGAGCCCTCAGACTAAATATGTTTAACATCCAGTATTGAAGTCTGTTGTGTTAAATTTAACTGTGCTGACGTATTAAATTGAAAGAAAGTGAAATCATGTCAATCAAGTGTAATGGTGTTAATTTAGTGATTTATTTTGAATAAATGGTAGTGTCTTTGGCATACCAACTAAGTTAACGTGTCCATTGTCACTTTATGGCTTTATTTATTTATCCATCATAAAGATCACAGAAATATTGGGTAAACTGAAAAAGAAAAGAATCCGTGAAATTACTATTCAATCTGAATAAGTAAATTAATTAAGGATAAAGAGGTCAGCTTAATACTGACCCCTGTTAAAATCCTTTAGTTACATCTGGGTGGCACTATATGTGTTTAAAGACACAATATAGGGTCTCCCTCATGTTCCCTTCACATTTATTTAAAATAAATCAACTAAATTAACACCATTACACTTGATTGACATGATTTCACTTTCTTGCAATTTAACACGTCAGCACATTTAAATTGCAACACAACAGACATAAATACAGGATGTCATTATACTTAGTCTGTGGCTCTTTAGCTTAAATATAGTTACCAGATAGATTGAGAGGGATAAGGAAATAGGAAGAGGTTGGAGAGGTTAAGAGAGGAAGTTATTTATCTTGAGTTTAACCAGAAATGACACTCCTCCGTACGAGAACCAGCTCGACTTCACAGCACGATCCAAGAAACATCCGCAACTCTGTACCTGTTGACGTTCAGTCTCGGTTGGTAGTTGCAGGAGCAGTCTGAGCCTCACAGGTTCTGGGCCTATGAAGTCCGGTGTACCTCGGTGTGTTCATGGATTCACGTGTCGTGACGCCTGCCTTCTTCGTCAAAGATAGTAGCAGCTTCTGGGTTAGTTTCAAAATAAAGCTTTCCTCAAGAAAGTCATAGAGAGCTTTTGCTCGGTGAACTGGATGGAGACGTCCATCAGTTCCACTGATAAGTTGGTCTTTGCTCTTGACCAAACTTAAATCAGTTGACAAGGCAGAGAGCTTCCAGGTCTCTGTCCATTCAAACTCTGAAGAGAAAGTTCACATCTCTCCTTCCTCACAGGATCTCACTGTTTTTGTACATTCAAACTCTGAAAACGTTCACGGAAGCAAACATTTTTCTAGAAGCGTTGAGATTAGAACACGGCTTCCTCATTGGTCCGTGGACCAGCGAGCAGAGTTAGAGACACGTCAAAGACTTCACTTTAACGTTATCAGGGTTCAAGGTGAGAGTCAGAGCAGAGAGAAGTTGTTTAGAGGGTGTTGGAGCCGTTCTCATGAAAACAACGGATTAACTGTCTCATTCATTTCTAAACAAAACGGCCGGGCCTCTGTGACCCGAGCCTTCAACTTTAACACAGCAGGAGTGACACAGTAATGTTTCACATTACATAATAACACAGCATAACATATGTGATCATGATATATTGTAAATTACAACACTGCTCATGAATAAAAGCAGGTGATGCTCTGATTATATTTGTTATTAGCACAAAATCAAAGATAGAAATAGTCTCTTTTTGAGTGAATCTGTCCTTTGATTTAAACTAATAAAATAAACTGTGTTAAATGTCTGGTTACTGAAAGGTCAGTAAAAGTCATCTCTGGAACAGTTCAAAAATACACAGGTGTATCAGAGTGGACACAGTCATGCCCACTACAACTATAATAACAAAAATTATACGGTTTTTATGTTTTTTTAGACGCCACCAAGGCTTTTGATCGTGTAAACCATCGAAAACTATTTTTAAAATTATGCCAAGCTGGTGTGCCCAAATATATAGTGAGATGTCTGTCCTATTGGTATGCTAACCAAAATATGCAGGTCAAATGGGATAATTGTGTGTCTGCATCCTTCCGTGTCAGCAATGGTGTCAGACAAGGAAGCATTTTATCTCCTATACTGTTTAATTTTTATATGAATGACCTCTCTAAGCAGCTAAACCTGTGTAGAACTGGCTGCATGGTTGGAGATACAATTATCAATCATCTTATGTATGCTGATGACTTAGTGGTTTTTAGTCCAAGTTCAGCTGGTCTTCAGAAGCTGCTTCATGTCTGTTCAGCATATGGTGAGACACATGATATCAAATTCAACCCATCTAAAAGTCTCATTTTGATTTGTCGCACTAAAGAGGACAAAAATTGTGTATTTCCACTTTTTAAGCTGTCTGGGATTTTATTGAATGTTGCAAATGAAGTAAAGTATCTGGGTCATGTGTTGACACACCGTCGGTCTGATGATGAGGACATTTACCGTCGGACGGCTGGTATAAGTGGGCTAGTAGGGCTAAGCCCTACCTGGTATTCACAGGTTAAACATTATATAATTATATAATTATAAACAATTTATAAATAACAACTTAAAAATAAACAGAATTTAAAAATAATGTGTCTTATTTAGTGAAAATTACAGCAAAAACTGGTGCTAAACCATCTGGGGTTGTTCTGCGGGGCTAACTTTTCACAGCCCATTTTAATTCAATGTCTCTGTGGTTCAGAATGATTGACATGCGTCTCTCGCCACGCCCCCTCAGTTTGCGGCTCATTGGGGCTAATTCTGATCAGCCCAGGATCAGCCCAATGCCACAGAAATAAGCCAGTTAATAGGGTGGACGTACAATAACGTGCTTCAAGCCCAAGTTTATGTGGGTGTGGTTTAGTGTAGGTAGTGGTACCATGGCAAGCAAGATTAAAATTACTACTAATTTTATTTCCTCATGCATCGGGTCGGGGAGAGATAAAAAAAAAAAGACACCTGACCCAGTCTGACAAATGTACGGATGGAGCGAGGAGGAAGTGTTGTCTAGCTTCAAAAACACGGTAAAAACAATTGTTTGTTGCTAAAAATTATAGCAAAGATGTGTCTGAGCTTAACCTTTCCTTAATAAATTCACGAAATGGTCAATTATCAGCTGGATTTAAAGTAGTAGTTCGCTATGTGCACGCGCACACGCACGCGGGCGGGACGGTGTGTGGGACGCGCGCGGGTGGACAGAACGTGGGACAATGTGGGACGTGTTCTGTGCAGCGGGATGGAGCTGGCTGCACAGAACAGTGGCGGAGCTAGACTTTTATTGCTGGGGGGGGGCAAGGCTATGGTAAGGGGTCCACTTACAGTGGTAAAAATAGACTTGTCCCAACTTTTTTGGGATTTGTTGACACTATGAAATTTTGAAACAACATATTTTTTCCTTAAAATGATACATTCTCTCAGTTTAAACTTTTGATCTGTGATCTAAATATTTTTAAGTTTAGAAATCAAGTCTTTTCATTTATTTATTTATTTATTATTTATTTATTTATTTATTTAAATTTTATTCATTTCATTAAAATCAAGTAACAACTCAAAAAAATAAAAAAACATACATTCAAAATAAAATGAAAGGCAGCAGATGAAGAATAATCTTATAATCTCTGCCCCTTTTACCCAAAGATACAACAATAAGTTACCAAAGATTAAAGAGCGACTAAACCCAAATTTATGTTTTTTTAGCTGATAAACTCCCTAGAATGTGTTTAAAAAGTTTCAGAGCACTATTTCTGTGTTAATTTTCATGTATTTGTGCGTATTAGTTAAAATCGGCAATATTTGGTCTAAAAACGTGTTCACGGTAGCCCTATGGGTTGAACAGAGGTTATTGCACGTTAATTTTACTATTAGCTCAAATTCTCTGTTGTGACATGTCTGCTCCGTTGTGACGTCACATCGTCTCCTGCCTTAATATAAAAGTGGAGCCACTCCCCCGAGAAGGTCACTCCCCCTCCAGAGTTCAGGGGTTGGATTAGCGATTAGCAACATAGCATTAGCATTGATGAGTGAAGCTGTTCCAAGAATAGCTCTTCAAACTGATGTTCACCCACCCTTACACCATCAGGGTACAATCCGTTTGGAGGTGAGTACCATTTTACACCTTTCATTCCATAATTTATCTTTTGAGTATATGACGTGTTTCTTCATGTGCTGTGTTTGCGACCTGCAGCTTTGCTTCGGTGTGGCCCCACAAGGTCGTGGCGTTTTCATCTGTTGCTGATCAACGTTAAGTTTGTGTTGTAGTTGTGTTTAAATGCTCTGTTCCCCCCTGAGATGAGAATCTGTTCCCCCTGTGTCGGGATCCGACCGTGAGGCGCATCTGAGTTCTGAAACGAGTCCACACTATCGTGTCACAGTTATAGCTCATTTTAATCGACAGCTCCTGGTGATAAATAAATAAATATAAAACCTCCACTAAATAAATAAACCTGGTCTAGAGTGTGGGGTGTAGACTACTGTACAGGTTTTTTATTTATTTATCTCCGACAGAATCTAGTCTGACAAATACAAAGTATCAGCCACCAACACATCATATATAGCCTATTTATAATTTTTATTACTAATATAGAAGGCTGGAAGCAGCTGATAGAGGACAAGAAAACTTCCTGCAAAGATAAGTGTAGGCTTTGTGGTAGGCTAAATCTCATTCAAATTAAAAATATGACTGGAGAAAAATTATTTCTAGCTGCTATTTTTTGATAGTTAATGTCTGGGTTTTTGTTGTTGTTGTTTTTTCATTATTTGAGAGAAAGGGTGCGCGCTCCCGACACAGGGGGAACAGATTCTCACGGGGGAACAGAAATTCGCACAGCACCTGCGTTCTTTTGTTGCAAATAATGTTGTGGATCAAGGTATTTGTAAAATAATAATAATAATCTGTGCAGCAGTATTTATTTTGCACTGGGTCATCTGTTTGACAGGTCAACAAAGTGATAGAACAGTAATGTTTCTCAAGTATGTTTTTTTGTAAGGTGATTAAAAATGTGTTGTTGTTTTTTAGCTCCATGAGGCGTTCCACATCCAGGGAATCTGAGCCGTGCAGCAGTCCCAAACACTCGAGACCACCTTCAGGATGCTCCACCCGCAGGATGCTCCACCTGCCAGCCACAAACAAACACCAAGGTCTCAGCTGCACCCAACATTGTCGTGGATGGAGGTCTCAAGAGATGACGCAGCTCTGGCCGAGACTGCATCATCTTCCGCTGAATTTGAAATACATGTCACACATTTGGCACTTCGCATCTGGTTCTGTGAACTTCTTTTAGAATAGGATACCCTTTATGTAAATTACTATGTGCTTGTGTTAAATTATTATTTATGTTTTCTTCTAACCCTGTGTGGACTGGGCACCTGGGTGGTCTGTAACACAGGTGTACACACCCACCTGTTCACATCTGGCCATAACCTATGTCAGAAAGGGATTTTTTTATAAGTCATAAATTCAAGTACAGGAAACTTTTAAATTTTAACGTTTAAAAATTTATGCTTCCTATAACTTTTTTAATAATGTACAATTTGGATTACTCTAATTGATTATTGCACTTTGTTTCTTTTGTTTTACAATATTTAATATTTGCACACCTGAAACAATTATAATTTATATTAAATTTAAACATTACTTTGTAAAAATTGCTGATGTAAACATGTTTATTAAATGTTTGTTTAAATTATGCATGCATCTGAGAGAAATGCAATTTCAATCCTGTGTATGTTCTGTACATATTGCAGTTTGGACAATAAAGTTGACTTTTAAATTTGACTTTGATGTATGACTTGGAAATGTATTTATCAATACAGAGGTCTGTAAAGAAAGAAATTGATTACAAAAACTAGTTGTTTATGATTCATTTTATTAACAGTAAGTTAATTCAAAACAACAAAAGTTTCTGTGTCGTGTCACGGGACACCACCTCCAGCTCGTCTGTATGGATGCAGTGGACAGAAGAGAAAGCAGTCCCAACCACCTTCAAGATGCTGCACCTGCCAGCCACAAACAAACACCAGGGTCTCAGCTGTACCAACATTGTCGTGGATGCAGGTCTCAGGAGAAGCAGCAGCTCTGGCCGAGACTCTGCATCATCATGGGATCGTCTTACTCTGCGTGGCTGCTGCATGGGTGCTTGAGTCATCACAGTTCTCTGAAAAAAACATTTGAAAGGATACAGTATTGTTAAATTCATTGCAATTTGTTTGGTTTGCATTGAAAAAATATAATTTCTCATAAATCTTACCAGCTGTGCTCAGTTTTGATTAGCTGACACATAGCTTAAACATATACTGTATGCACGTCCTAACAAATATATCATACAAGCTTATAGAATGTTTCTAAACACGGATCTTTGGAAAACAAATAAAATATTTTACCACTGTTTAGTGCTCATTTATAGTCAATTCAAAAAACAACGTGTGTTCAGTTCTAGGTTGCATATTAAAATTAAGCCAAAACGTCAAAAAAACGAGGGTAGATGAAATCAATATTTTAAAATAAAATATATTATGAAACGTTACTTTTGTAATGTGCTAAGTAATAAGATGTGGTGAATTAAAGTCACTGCAGCTGGACTACAACTCCGTTGTGATCCAAACAAAGACAAAAACACAACCGTACACCTCATGCCATGCAGCTAAACACAGGTTTTTCATGTGTTCAGTGTTCAGAAGCATACGCTTAAGCTGTGTGTGATTAAATACACGCAACAACATTTTAGAACTGTTATTTTAGTACAAGTTTAGGCTGTTACTTACTGAAGACGCGACTATCCGCCATTTTGAAATCTAAACTTGGGGAGGGGTGAGAGTTCACCACTAGAGGGGGCGTGAACACAGGACAACCCACAACCTCCTCCCCTGCTTGACTCTCTACACGCCCATTTTGAGAGAAATTTTGAAAATGGCCTGGGGGAGGAGTTACCGTCTCAACCTGCGTTTAGTCTCACTTTAAAGTTAACTACATCATCAAATTAAAGACTACATCAACTCAAATGATGATTCATATAAATTCTTATGCTAGTTTTTCATATTCTTTCAAAAAAATCCCTTTTAACAATCTCTTAAATATATACAGAGATCTGGCTGTTTTAACATTTTCTTCCAGACCATTCCACAATCTTATTCCCTGAATTATTGTACACCGCTCCTTCAAACTGGTACGAAAACAAGGTTTCACAAACATTTCTGTCCCTTTAAGAAAATAAACAACATAAACTTTTTCTAAACAGCTTTAGTGTTTGACTTTGTCCACACTCATAAAACACAATGAAGTACAAAAAAATGAAAGTGGTACTGCTACCCCTAGCGGCCGAAAGTGGTAATAAAGTAACTTAGTAATCTAACTTAGTTACTTTCCAAATCAAGTAATCAGTAACTTAACTAAGTTACTTTTCCCAAGGACTTATCAGTAACTTAACTAAGTTACTTTTTCAATGTAACTATGCCATCACTGTTCGGAGGAGACACAGTTTGTCACCGTAGTCCTACACTGAGATGTAAAATAAATTAGAAGTTTTTGAAAAAACCTGTGAAACCTGAAAAAGTCCTGAAAAACGAGGGAAAAGGAGTGTGGAGGAGTGTGATGCAGTTATGCAAAGCTGTTTGACTGGGAAAATAATAATCTTTTACAGTTGAAACCCTTAATGCAGGGCAATGTAAGTTGGATGAAAAAGGTTCTATTTAAGCTTGGCTTTTGGTATTCTTGGTGGTTGGTTGTTTTACGCTTGTCTTTGTGCTGAAAAAGGACATAATGTCAATTTACAGTGGGTTTTCTTTATTTCACATTGATGCCTCTGTTGTTGGAATCCAACCTGCAGCATTACATGTATGTGTACATTATACGTGTGTGTGTGTGTGTGTGTGTGTGTGTGTGTGTGTGTGTGTGTGTGTGTGTGTAAATTAGCCCACCCTAAAAATATCACCACCAGCCGCCACTG
>JBBPBX010040805.1:0-16007 GCA_038048925.1 Garcialebias charrua
ATTAGACACTGATAAATCTACGTTTGTTTGTTTTTCCCCAACTTTGTTATCGTTCACAAAATAATTGTATTATTCAATTTTCCATTTTCTGAGAAATCTTTACTGTGTAATGTTTAGTTTACATGTAGTTGACTTAAGACTCACATGTTCTATTTCAGCCCTATGCCTTGTGCTTTACATTAAGTTTGAACTGTTAATTTTTACACCTGATACCTGTTACAGATTAGAAAATTTATTCTAAAATTATCAAATGTTCTTTATTTATTATTGGCAACAGACTGGACAAATCATCAAGGGTACCAACTAAATCTGCCAGTCCTTTGTTTCCAAAATATAATGACTCACTACAGCGATTAAAATTATTATGTACAAAAGAAGCAAGAACTGGGTGCCAGGTTAGCCTAAATCGTATATCTATTGAACAGTTTACTGAGATCCTTGGATCAGCTAAGCCAGGGTTGAGCAGGGCCCTGACAGAGCACTGTAAAAGCAATAAACCCTGACTCTTGGGAACGTTATAAATAGTAACAAAGTTTCTGTCCTCATTGGTTTTCTATCCACCCCCTTCTGTGTTTCACAGTCTTGGTTTGCTTGTGTAAGGCATGGCCTCCCACTGCCTTGATATATGACCTTTCTGTCCCCCATCTCATGACAGATTGCCTTTTTAATGCATTTTACTCTGCTGACTAAATCAGACTTTAGTTTAGACTCTACCACCAACTAAAAGCACCTTCACACCCTGACTGCATTCATTTTAAAGTGCAAGGTCCCAGCGTCCTGCTCTGGGGGCTCACAAAGATTTTAGGACAAAACGATCATGAAAATCTGGTGCAAGGCAGTGTGTATTTCAAACACTCACCACTCAGAACTCCATCTCTAATGCAGTGTTCAATATGAGAGAAACATAGTTGTAAATAGCTTCACAACAAACTGAAAGAAGCATTCTGATGTCCCTGAATAGTAAAGTAACACTGATCCTCAATATTAAGTAGTGAACTACGCTGCATAATTACAACAAAATACTTTGACTTGATAATTAGACAGTTTTCTGACAGTAGTACTTCAGAAATCCATAACCAAATTGCTATGTAGCCTACTAGCCACTAACGTAGCCAGATGAAATTCACCAAGGGAGCAAACTAGATTACAGTTTCCATTATACTTTGGCCTCATTTATCAGGGAAATAAGAGCTAACGAGGAGCAAGCAGATCATTCCAGGTCAAACAGGAAGTCTGAAAAGGTCTGTCATAAAAAGGCCTTGAGCCAGTCAGAGAATAGAAACAGCCAACAAGGGATGTAAAACAAGATGGTGTACAAAAATAACGATTGCATAAAGGCACAGTTGCTCAGTTGGTAGAGCTGTTGACTCTCACTGAGAAGGTTGTAGGATCAAATCCTGGCTGGGGATTTTTCTGGTTGGAGTTTACATGTTATGTCCGTGCATGCGAGTTTTTTTTCTCCAGGTACTACAGTTTCCTCCCACAGACCAACAACTTGCATGTTCGACTGATTGGTAACTCCAAATTGTCTCTAGGTGTGAGTGAGACAGTGAATGGTGGTTTGTCTCCATGCGTCCCTGTGATGGACTGGAGACCAGTCCAGGGTGTCCCTCGCCTCTCACATTGCGACTGCTGGATATGAGCAACAGTGATCCCCACAACCCGAAAAGGAATAAGCAAGTAAAAATGGATGGTGTTAGTAAAAGCACAGTTCAAGGGAAAGGTGAACAATAATCACTTAAATTAATAAATTATTTAAACAAGTAAAAAATTATAAATGAAGTAAAAAAAAAACATCTGCCTAGTTCTTCACATCAGTTCTGGAGTAACAAGCAAAACTACTGAAAGAAAAGAAATAAGAGAAGTTCAGAGCATGGGAGCAGCCTGCAGAGATACGAAACAAATGGCAGGATAACAACTGAGAGGCCAAACAGTATTTCAGCAGCAGGGCTGCAGGGAGGAGGACTGACAACACCTGTTTTATCTGCAACAATGAACACAGCCTGCAGAATCAGTCCTCCAGTCTTCAGAGGAGCTGATCAGGAGGGAGACAGATGTACAGACGGAGCGGAGAAAATTAGCTGTTCTTTTAAACAGACTCTGAAAGTCAAAAGTAGAACACGAGCCATTCATCATCTTTTGACAGAATATTAGAATAACTTAAAAGTACTTGTTCAATAAAATCAGCATTCCTTGGAGGAAGGCTTATTGCATGCTGCCTTGCACATCAAAGTTTTGAACAAAGATATGTTGGCACTCAGAGTGTGCGTTAGGGATGGCTCTCAGCTACTACCACAACAAACTTAATAGCTCAGTGTCTTTAATTCCAACTTAGTTATAATAATTTTAGTTGTTTGCTATGGCTAAATGGCTGAGGTGGCCATCTTGATGCTGATGCTGATCTGTTTTCTTGTTGCTGTGTTCATCTGTGACCATCTGCTCATAAAGACTCATGTTCGTGCTGCTGTTTGTAATGACGTTTTTCTATTACTCTAGGCTTAGTGTATTTCTAGTTGGATGTTTTTCTTAGTTCATATCCTAGATGTTATTACTGTTTTTCTCTTACATTTTGTTGTTGGATGTAACTGGGACCCTGTGTACATAATCTCATTTCATCACATGTACTACATGCGGTGCAAATGACAATAAAGACTCTCTGACTCTGACTCTGATTTAGACTAACTTCAGAGGTTTATCAGCTATTGATGTACAATCAATAATTATTTTTCAGTGCTACCTTAAAAAACATCCAGTGTTCATGACATATTTTGCCAAGAGACATACACGCTTGAGTCCAACAATTAATGCAGTTTTTTTTTTTAGTCAAAGATCTGGCATGATTTGAGTGAGTTAGGCCTTGTTTACTTTACATTCATTTTGAGTGAAGCTGGAGCTTTTTTGCCATAGTTCTGATATTTGTGTAGCAACAACAGCCTCTGTTATCTCATAAACTAAAGGTTCAGGGGAAAACTCACAGAAGTGTTAAATATTCTGCAGATGTGAAATCGCCAGGGGTGGAAGTAACGGATTACAAATGCTCACATTACTGTAATTAAAGGTGCTATGTGTAACTTTCTGTAGAGCGCATAACTTAGAAATATTTTCAACAGGCAAAGCATTCTGATCCCTCCCCCTCAGAGCCATATATGGCTCTGCTCCGCCTTGCTCTGCTGAAATTCAAATTCAAGCTCTGTTTTCATTGGCCGATTCAAATTCAAGCTCTGTTTTTATTGGCTGGTTAATGGCGGGTCACTCTGTGTTTTTAGTGTTTTTATGAATGCTGATAGAGAAGCAAGGGGACTATAGCTTTTTTCAGAGATTACTTTGTCTAACACCAGTCTGTCAGTAGATAGTGACAGAGTGAAGAAATATGTTAAAAATATATTGTTAGAAAAGTTACAGACTAAACTACAAAGTTACATAGTGTAGCTTTAAGTAGATTTTTTTGTACTTTTATTTTTCGAGTATTTATTCCAAGTGTGTAATACTTAAGTACAATTAGACCATTTAATCTATTTCGCTACTTTTAAAATTAGAAGTTACTGAGTACGTTTGCAATTTGAATTAATATTCAAACTGTTCATCTGCATCTTTGTAGCCAATAAGGTTCTCAGATCATGAACGCTCCAATTACCTATGACGTAAGCAAACGACAACTTTGTAGAGTAGAGAGTCATTTATGTTCCAAAGATTTGGAGAAAAAGCCAAAATGGAGACAGGACAACACTGTCAACAGAGAAAATAACGAGAAGGCTGAGGACAAGTGTCCGTGGTCGTACCTGGAGGAATGTTTCAAGGAGACAGCGTCCAGATGTAAACTGTGTTTGATATCTACAGTGATAGCAGCTTACAAGACTTCAGCATCTAATCTCGAAAAACATTGCGGTATATGAGTTCCATTTCAGTCTGGTCTCTCGGTGCAACATACTTGCTATGGGAATTGCGCCCCCGCACGATTACCTGAAGGAATATACTCACCCCTTTACGGCTATGGCGTCACCGCCGCGCCAGAGACCCCGCCCTCTGGGTACTTAAGCGGCTGACGCCCATCCATCTTCCTCTTTTTTGCCCTTCACCTCGCTAAACCTGAACTACCTCTTCGCGGGACTTCTTTGTTGCTTCATCGCTCAACTTGAGGTGAGCTTGCTCCCTGCACAGAGCGCACAGAGAAATATTCCTGTGTGTTACTGCACTAGCGAAAGCTAGTCTGGCACATTTTCTCTTAACCCCGAAGTATTTTATTCTCCTCTCTCTACAGATTGCTTCGCTCGACGGCGCTAACTACGCCACAAGAAAAAAAGCTACTTCGCTAACTCCTAGCGAGCTAGCCAGCGAAAGCGACGCGACGAAGGAGACATTTTAAGGAAAAAGAAAAAAGATTCTGGAAGGACTCGCTCGCCTTATCTCGGACATGCCTCCAAAGAAAGGAAAGCGAAAGGCAAAACTTCCAAGGAAAACCAGCAGGACGGCGAGCCCAACTTTGCGTGCTTGTCCCAGCAGATGTGGTTTCTCCCTCGTGGCGACGGACACCCATGAGGCCTGTCCAGTCTGCCTGGGAATGCTTCACGCAAAAACAGCGCTGGATGCGCCCGACTTTTGCCCACACTGCAGCCTGATGCTGGATGCGGTGCTACGGCACCGGGTTGACCGCGTCGCCAAAGCCATGGGCAATTCAGCAACACCAGCGGACGTGGACACCACGGAGCCTCTCACTCCCACGCCGGAGCTCGAGAACATGGCTCTACATGACAGCACACGAGTCGAATGGGGTGACAGCCCTGACGTGCTGGCTCCTATGGTGGACCTAACAGTCGAGTTCGACACCCGAGGCATGATGAACGAGGACGAGATCTCGATTTCAGCCTCGGGCGAATTTTCAGCGGAGGAAGCAGACGTGGAACTGGAGGATCAGGGTGAAGATCTCTCCCAGACCCCGGTACCTGTGCTCCCAGAAACCGACTTTTCCATCCCTGCTCTGTTCGACTTGTGCCACAGAGCAACGGACGCGTTGCACATCCCATGGCCCGAGCCTCCGCCTCGCCAACAGGTCACGAGGCTGGCAGGAAACTATTTTTACTCGAAGCAGCAGGCCGCCACGAGGCAAAGGATGCCCGTGTTCCCGGACTTCCTCACAGAACTAACTCGCACCTGGGCTCAACCAAGAGCCCCCATGCTCCTTCCCCTCTCACAGTTCCTCGACGTCGATGGGATGGATGAGGTGGGAATAGCTAACGTGCCTCAGATTGAGGACACACTAGCGTCTCACCTGGCTCCTAAGTCATCCGGGACAAAACCAACTCTCCCCAGCAAGGCTTGTCGAGCTTCAGCGTCTCTACTCGAGAAGTGCTACAGAGCTTAGGGACTCGCGGCGCGCGCCATGAACGCGACCGCGTTGATGCAGGCTTCCTTGCGGAAAATCTGCAGCAGTTGCAGGTAACAACGGACAAGCAGGCGGCCGCCGTCTTGCTGGACGAAGCCCGCAGGGCAACAGACTTTGTGCTCCATATGACGGGGACAGTTGCTGTTGCACAAGGCAAGGGAATGGCGGAAGTGTTCATCGCGATTCGCCTCCTGTGGATGACTTTAACGGATCTCCCTGAGGGACAAAAGGTGCCTTTTCTCAACAACTTGATAGAGCCAACGGGATTATTTGGTAAAGCTTTGGAGCGAATTCAGACCAAGCTGGACCAAAGGCGCAGACAGGTGGACACTCTCCGGGTGGGCATCCCCCGGAGAAGCTTCGCCCCCCCAAGGGAGTCTGCTCGAAGGTGACCTACGCAGTCTCGACACCACTCGGCAATGCGTGCCTCACCGCAGAAGCGGCCAGCATACGAGGAGGAGCCCCGGCAGAGACCCCCGCCGGGCCAACCTCGCACCGAGCATGCATGGAGCAAAAACAGGTTTGTTCCCCACAAGGTACCCAAACACATGGCCTCCTCGGCGAACAAGGACACCAGACAAAAACGTGCCTGATGAACCAGGTCCACGTTCCCACATTACACGATCACCCGTCCACATGGTACTGGGAATGATCCCTTCATGTCCAGACTTTACTTGTAACACGGTACAAAAAGCTGGTAAATCTACCGCATGCACAAATCATGCTCTCTCTGCTGTGAGTGACATAGAATCATGTACGTCATTGCACATAAGCACGAATAAAGCTCATAAAACAGCCCCTCTCTGTTTTATTGACTCTCAAAAAAAAAAACAACAACAACACAAATAACTTCAGCAGAACAGGTCCCTCTGGCCTGCCAGCCGTCATAAAGGGAGGGGGCCATTTCCCCCCCTCCCTCACGGCCCATGGGGTATTAGCCTAATCAATAAACCCCAGCAGGGTGCCTCTGATTCGTCTGCAGTAAACAGACACAGAGGCGTCTGCAAGCACCCCCACACCCCTCACGGAGACAGGTGAGGAGGGTCACGTGCTCAAGCCCTCGCTCCATTGTGAATGACGGGGCAGCCAATACACTAACCAGGCGAACACGTGACATGTCCGCACCTCAGGGAGGCATGCCGACAGAATCTAACGACGGGGGCGGGCTACATCAGATGCCCACAGGCAGCCACAAGCTTCACACCTTCACAGCAGCAATTGTGTTCAAGCTGCTGTGCATATAAACAAATCAGAGCCGAATCAGATCTCCCTTCCTGTTTTTCGAAGGGGACTGGGCTCTCTATCGCCAAATAATCTAAAGTCTGCCAAACTTAAAGGAGCGTCTCCACGTTCTCACGTTGCAGCTACCCCTTTATTATTAATGAGGGACACGCAATGTCAAAGCAGTAATCAGACAGCACGTGACCTTCCTCTCTGTGCTGATCCAGCTCTGCTTTCAAACAAAATTCTCTCAACGGGTGAGACACAAACCACGGTCGGTTTGCCTGGTTCCGACGCTCTGTTAAAGCCAAGGACCAGTAAACTGGACCATTCCAAAAAACGGATCGGAGTCAGGAGGTCTGCTCGTTTACAAAACTTGTAGTATGCCAGTCTCATGACCCCAAACTTGGAAGGGAAAAATAGACTTTCTGCGTCAACTCTGCCTAATACGGATGACAGGTTGCATCTGCCCTCGATTACCTTCGAGCAGAGCAGCCTGGTAGCACATCAGCAAGGAAGCCCTCTTCCCAGCTTGTTTGACCCCCAGGGGTTCACAGCATCCAGGGCCCTTGGAGGAGAACTGGATGCACCAACTGCTCTTCTTTAGGGCCAAACTATGTCACCAGAAGGGGCAGTCCTGCCGCTTAGGCCAGGATCTGTCAAAAATTTCAGCTTGTTGGCAGAAAATAACAAGCTGATAGCGTCAGGCCTGCCGGAAAATGTGGTAAAAACCATACAAAAAGCCCGTGCTGTATCAACACAGTCTCTATACACACATCCATCCATCCATCCATTTTCTTCCGCTTATCCGGGCTCGGGTCGCGGGGGTAGCAACCTAAGTAGGGAGGCCCAGACTTCCCTCTCCCCAGCCACTTGGAGCAGCTCCTCTGGGGGAATCCCAAGGCGTTCCCAGGCCAGCCGAGAAACATAGTCCCTCCAGCGTATCCTGGGTCTTCCTCTGGGTCTCCTCCCGGTGGGACATGCCCGGAACACCTCACCAGGGAGGCGTCCAGGAGGCATCCTAACCAGATGCCCGAGCCACCTCAACTGGCTCCTCTCGATGTGGAGAAGCAGCGGCTCTACTCCGAGTCCCTCCCGGATGACTGAGCTTCTCACCCTATCTCTAAGGGAGAGTCCAGCCACCCTGCGGAGAAAACTCATTTCAGCCGCTTGTATCCGAGATCTTGTTCTTTCGGTCATAACCCAAAGCTCATGACCATAGATGAGGGTGGGAACGTAGATCGATCGGTAAATTGAGAGCTTTGCCTTTTGACTCAGCTCTCTCTTCACCACGACAGACCGGTACAGCGCCCGCTTCACTGCGGACGCTGCACCTATCCGCCTATCGATCTCACGCTCCAGTTTTCCCTCATTCGTGAACAAGATCCCGAGATACTTAAACTCCTCCACTTGGGTAAGGACCTCCTCCCCGACCCGGAGAGGGCACGCTACCCTTTTCCGGCTCAAGACCATGGCCTCGGATTTGGAGGAACTGATCCTCATCCCGGCCGCATCACATTCAGCTGCAAACCGCTCCAGCGAAAGCTGTAGATCACGAGCTGATGAAGCCAATAGGACCACATCATCTGCAAAAAACAGAGAAGCGATTCTAAGGCCACCAAAACGGATCCTCTCAACACCTTGGCTGCGCCTAGAAATTCTGTCCATAAAAGTTATAAACAGAATCGGTGACAAAGGGCAACCTTGGCGGAGTCCAACTCTCACCGGAAACGAGCCTGACTTACTGCCGGCAATGCGGACCAAGCTCTGACACCGGTCGTACAGGGACCTAACAGCCCATATCAATGGGCCTGGTACCCCATACTCCCGGAGTACCCGCCACAGAACCCCCCGAGGGACGCGGTCGAATGCCTTTTCCAAGTCTACAAAGCACATGTAAACTGGTTGGGCAAACTCCCACGCACCCTCCAGGACCCTGTTGAGGGTGTAGAGCTGGTCTAGTGTTCCACGACCAGGACGAAAACCACACTGCTCCTCCTGAATCCGAGGTTCGACTATCCGACGGACCCTCCTCTCCAGAACCCCTGAATAGACCTTACCAGGGAGGCTTAAGAGTGTGATCCCTCTATAGTTGGAACACACCCTACGGTCCCCCTTTTTGAATAGGGGAACCACCACCCCAGTCTGCCAATCCAAGGGAACTGCCCCCGATGTCCACGCGATATTGCAGAGTCGCGTAAGCCAACACAACCCCACAACATCCAGAGCCCTAAGGAACTCAGGACGAATCTCATCCACCCCCGGAGCCTTGCCACCGCGGAGCTTTTTAACCACCTCGGCGACCTCAGCACCAGAGATTGGAGAGCCCGACCCAAAGTCCCCAGGCTCCGCTTCCTCAGTGGAAGACGTGCCAGTAGGATACACACATAAGTGGCATATTTTTGAAGCATGGTGCTCAGAAAGAAATAATATTTCTTATGCATGCGACTTGGCTCAGCTCCTGACCCTCCTTCAGGACCTACTGGAAAAAGGTTGTTCTTATTCAATGATTAAAGTTTTCCTATCAGCTATTTCAGCCTGTCACGAAGGATGGGGACACAGGACACCTGGAGCGCATCCAATCATAATAAGATTTATGAAAGATGTGCTTTGGACTAAACCACCCAGCAGGATTCTGACCCCTGGTTGGGATCTTGGCCTGGTCTTGGGGGCTCTCTGTGACCCCCCCATTAGAGCCACTGAGCGAGGTTAAGATAGATTTGTTATCTTATAAAACCGCTCTACTCCGGGCAGTTTGCTCGACGAAACGCGTGGGTGACCTCCATGCATTGTCTGTACATCCAATGTGTACCAGATTCGCCCCTGATGGGTCAAAGGTCACCTTAAGGCCTAATCCCACATACACTCCCAAGGTCTTGACTTTGAACCACAGGAGTCTAGACTTTGATCTCTCCTCCTTCCCACCTGCTCCTGTACTCACTCAGGAACAGGAAAGGCTGAAGGCTCTCTGCCCTGTGAGAGCTGTACACACTTACATGCAGAGAACAGCCGAATGGAGAGAAACAAATCAACTGTTCGTCTGCTTTGCGGCACCTGCTACCGGAAAGGCCCTATCAAAACAATGCCTTTCACATTGGGTGACTGAGGCCATTAAAAGGGCGTACAGTAGCAAAGGTCAACAGATGCCCTCTGGAGTGCATGCTCACTCCACTCGGGGCTTGGCCACCTCCTGGTCATTGTTCAATGGTGTACCAGTTGCAGACATTGCTGCTGTTGTGAACTGGAGCTTATTACTTCACTTCCGGCTCTTGGCGAAGCAGGTCGCTTCTCTTTCTGCTCCTCTCCTCCCTAAGTTTTCCTCCTCCCTGCTTTTGCAGTTTTGTCTCATCTGCAACTCTTCAGTGCTCACTCGAACCAATTTGGAAAATGGATTTAATTGCGTGGGCTGTTTCCTCTATTGATAATTTTTTTTCCACGAAGCGCTCCGGACCAGGAGAACCGGCGTGCCCCCTCGACACGCATGCGGTGGGCTACATTATGGACTCGTGGGGAGAATGGAAGTTAATGTGTCTGACCGTTCTTTCTGTCGAAGACGTGGAAGATTTGTGGATTATTGGAATATTGGTGGCAGCTGCTCTGCTTTTTGGCTTAGGCGGAGGTTTCTGCTACTGGAAGCTGAGGGAGACTTCCGCGACGATCAACTCGCTGGTGAAACTCCTTGCTCAACAAGATTCTTTGATCCGGGCTGTGACCTCAACAACCCAGCTGTTGTTCGAGCTGAATCGCACGATGGGAGCAATGGTGGACAGCCACGGACCTGCAATGCGTTTTGGGACTCGTTTACAGCCGACCAAGTTTCATCAGGGGACAGATGGGGATTTGTAGCTCGGAACCTCACATGATTCGGCGATTTGGACCTAGACAGCACCTGGACTTCAAGGCTGCAGTCAAAGTACACTGTAGCCTAACCTGGAAAATAAATAAAGCAACTAATCTAATCGGGACTCAAAGCAACCTTGAAAAGAGGCTGACTGCAAAACTTCTCCTAGAGTCGAAAGCTGTTGAAAAACTATCACTGCCCCCCCTCCCCCCAGAGGTCTCTGTGTGCATTCAGATGGAGCCGAGCTGAGGTCATCTGCAGACTGTGCTTATCTGAAATGATTACTCACAGACTATCTCCCTGCTTGCCATCAAATGCAACATGTCTTTGTCTTTATCCGTGCTGAGCTGGTAGAGTTTTTTGACTTTATGGTAAAAAAAAGAAAATGGAGCTTATTTATATAGCGCTTTCCAACCCCCTGTGAGGAGCCCCAAAGCGCTTTACAATACCAGCCATCCACACATTCATTCACACATTCATACACCGGTAGTGGTAGCCTGCCTTGCAAGGCCCCATCCAGACCTACCGGGAGCAACTCGCGGTTAAGTGTCTTGCCCAGGGACACAATGACACATGGTGGGCGGATGCGGGATTCGAACCTCCAACCTTCCGATCGGGGGTCGACTGCCATTACCACTGTGCCACGGCCGCCATCTATTTATCATAGAATGTCCTAAGACAAAATGTGATAGATTCTTTTATGAATACCAATGATTATCCGACTGTATGTTCCTTTTTTCCATATCTGATTGTAGTCAGCGCAATTTAATTATTGCTTCGGCTTCCGTGCGTACATCCCTCTTAGGATGGTGCGTGCGCCAATTGCAACACTTGTACCTTGGTGCAAATATGCCAATAAAGATATATTCTATTCTATATTAAACACTTTTGCAAAGCATTACAGTTTGGATGTTACTACGTGTGACGTCACTCAGGCTGTCCTTTCTAACACACAGTAGAAAGTAGCCTTGAGATGCCTGCTGGTCAAGGGCAGACGTTCACACTAGCATGCATTTTACTGAGCATTTCAAGGGCGTGAATGGATTACGTTCCCATAGCAAGTATGTTGCACCGAGAGACCAGACTGAAAGGGAACTGAAAGTTATGCACCATAACTCATGTTCCCTGAAGGAAGGGAACGAGGTGCAACATATCTGGCCCTTTCAATGCTGAAAGCTCGGTGAAGTGCAATTTTGGAGGAAGATGGATGGGCGTCAGCCGCTTAAGTACCCAGAGGGCGGGGCCTCTGGTGCGGCGTTGACGCCCCTGCCGTAAAGGCTTGAGTATATTCCTTCAGGTAATCGCGTAGGGGCGCAATTCCCATAGCAAGTATGTTGCACCTCATTCCCTTCCTTCAGGGAAGATGAGTTATGTTGCATAACTTTCAGGTTTTACAGCTATGATATTGCTGTTTTATTGTTCGAATGCGTGGGTAATTATTTTGGTTAAGTATGCAAAGATCTTTGATGCTGTCACTGCCATCAGTTTAACTGGTACTAAAATAAGACGGAGCTTCTGAGTGTCTGAGAAATGTGTTTGACTGTAGCTATTATATACAGTAAATATAACTGAATGCCTTCTATTAACAACACAATAAAACATCATACGGTTAAAAAGCAATTACCGGTAATACTCTCTGAATATTATTGAGCATGGACTTTATTGGTTACTCTCCGAGTACTTTGTACTTTTACTTCAGTATTTTTTACAACACCAGTACTGTACTTTTATTTGTAATTTAGTACAATATAAGCAGTGGAACAGTACGTGAGTAGAAATTTTCTGTACTCTTTTCACCTCTGGAAATCGCATATCTGCACTATAGTGTAGGTGGTTGCAGTCAAAAGTTTATCTGAACTAACAAGGGTTACAGAACATGTCAGAGCAGAGTGTTGTTTGCGCTACTCACCATTTTTCAGCATGTAGGAGCAAACCAACAACATCTTTGGTCCAAAGGAACATCTGTGTATTTACCAGTGTGGATGTAACTGGAATCATACGGACACCTGATGCCTGATGCATGCAGCGGCGCTCTCAGTGTTGTCATGTAAACAGAATTAATATAATTCACGCCCACCTTTTCCAGAGATGTTCACTAATCACAAGACACTCATCTTACAACACTCGCATGCAGCATATATGACAGTTTGGGTCAAAATACAATAATTTTAAAGTGATGTGTTGTTAGTTTCTTATTTCTTATATGGCAATGCTGCCTGGCATGGAAACTACATCAGCTCAAAGGAAAAGTTTTTTCTTCTTGTTTATTCTCCCCAATAAACATACAAAAACTAACATTTCAATAGGTCTCTCTAGTCTAAACAGTGCCTTATAGTCGTTTTTGTATTGGCTATGTTTAGCTGTGGGGGCTTTGTTGAGTTTGGTTGACTAAATGTAAATCAGTTGTAAATACATGTATACAGTTATTTACAGTGTTTTGTTTTTTAAAGTTTTGAACATTTTGATATCTTGCTGTCAGACAGACAGCGTTGACTCCATAAGTTATTACCGTATTTTCTGGAATATAGGTCGCACCCGAATATAGGTCGCATTGTCCAATTATTGCCAAAGAATTGGAAAAATCCATATATAGGTCACAGAGCATGCAAAAATGATAAAAAGCAGCAACCTATATTCCGTAAAATACGGCAAATATGTTTTATAAGGAGATCTCATGCAATAGGTTGTTGCTTGGAGTCTGCATTGAAGATAAAGTAGATGAACTCTCAGCTCCTGCTACGCCACATCCATCCATCCATTATCATTTACCTGCATCTTCCTGTTTGGGTCATGGGGTTCACTGGTGCCCATATCCGGCAATCACTGTGCGAGAGGCGAGGGACACCCTGGCAAGGGCGTAACTTTAGGTCTAACATGGGGGGGGGGTTATGCTCTCTACCTATTTATTTATCGAATAAATTGCTTTTTTTTAATGATTCAGGATATTTTAGGGTTAAAATATATTGTAATGCTTTTACTGTGATTTACTTAACTTTCCTGTTTTCTCTGTATTTATTCTGCTCCTTTTTTGTTCCACATAGGTTCAACAAGTAAGAAAAAAACTCACTATTTTTCTGCATTTTTTTCAGCCATAACACATATTTTACATTTTTAAGATTTATTATATAACATACCTTAATTTCACAATTTTCAAAGAGTGTGTATTTACCTGGTTCACTACAGTTTAACTAGGAAAAATTACAACAAATGATTCAAATACAGCCATAATATGACAAGAGCAGAGTAAAACCCTGCATGTCATCTTCAGCAATTATGCTTAAATGTTCATATTGTGTAAATTGAAATCATATTAAAGTTACCTAAAAACAAGAGAGTTACAGCTGTGTATTTAACCAGTTCATTTCAACTGTGTTAAAGCACTTGCAAGACTATGGCAGTTTCAAATCATTTGATTTTGTGAGTGCAGCAATTATCTATGAAAGAAAGTCAAAAACACAAAAGATTATTTTTTTTCACCACTGTATTGACACCAATAAACTATATACAGCAAAAGTCTTGTGCACAATTCATGACAACAGTCTACATCAAAGAATACAGTGTGGCAAACTGAAGAGCATATTACACTTTGACTCTAAACAAACAAAACCATGTAAATACTGCTCATCTTTGGTATCAGCCTGTAGCTGTTTTTGGACTTTCAAACAAAAGCACCAAACACCTGTTTGTGTCTTGGTGTGAAATAAATAAATAAATGTTTCTTCAAACGGTGACGTCACGCAGCACGTGACACCAGGTGAAGCTGACACACACATCCAGAGTCTTCACCCGCTTCGGATGTTATCAACCATTAAATGGCCATTATCAGTCATTATCATCCCTATACGTAACGGTCAGATTGCCCTCCTGTACCTCCGGTTTAAAGGTACGTTGTCACCGTTACAAGCGATGACAGCAGGCTCCGCTAATAACGCCCATTGTATGGACTGACAACATCCGAACCGGCTCAGTCTTCATGGAGAACATGAAGCTGAAACACAAAACCCGCCGCGGCCTCTTAACCTTTTACACCTAAGTCTCAAATTTCCGCCTGGCATTTTTTACTTGTTTTTCACTAGAAAATATGAAGAAAATGTCCTATGGCCAAGTGCTTCAGCACATTTGTTCAGAATATTTATAACTTTCAATATCTGGCATTGTTTTGCATTATACTTGTTAGAAAACAACTATTAAAACTGTTTAAAGCTGCTATATGTAACTTTTCTAACAATATATTTTTAACTTATTTCTTCACTCTGTCACTAGATTGATGTTAGAGAGGTAATCTCTGAAAAAAACTATATATTGTCCCCTTGCTTCTCCAGGTGGTAAATAAGCATTTCTAAAAAGAAAAAGTGACCCGCCATTTTCCAGCCAATAAAAACAAAGTTTGTAACCAGCCAATAAAAACAGAGCTTGAATTTGAATCAGCCAATAAAAACAGAGCTTGAATTTGAATCCACCAATAAAAACAGAGCTTGAATTTGAATCCACCAATAAAAACAGAGCTTGAATTTGAATTTTAACAGACCACAAGGGGGCAGAGCCATATGTGGCTCTGAGGGGGAGGGATCAGAATGCTTTGCTTGTTGAATTTTTTTCTAAGTGCTGATGTTCTACAGAAACTGCAGACTGAACCTTTAACATCAAGAAAAAACAAAAAGCGAAATTAGATTTTAGAGATTTTATGCAAATAAAACACTGCATTTGAACATGAAGTACAGATTTTGCATCACAAATTAACAATTTCAACACTACAGAACATATTTACAATGTTTTTTTTTATTCTCACTTATTTTTACAAATAAGAAACAGACTAACAATTCAAACTATTTTCAGGCGAATTTCCCCTCCCTACATTTCTCCTTATTATCTTCTACACAAACAATGTACAAACTGATGAATATTGTAATATCTTATGGAGTTGATATACTATTCCAACAACAAAATAAAATAAAAAATAAAATGTAAAATAAAACTATATCCTATTATGTGTACCCATTATAAAACTATTATCCACGAAGTAACAGGCCTCATTCATTCAGAAATAAAATTCAAAAAGTTATTCAATTGATCAAATGTTTTTCTTCAGAAGAACAAAAAGAAACTCCTCCAAATTGAAATCATCCAGAAATCTCCGTATTGTCTTTTTATTCCTTGAAGTACATTTGTTTGACATATTTTTTGCTGATTCTCGTGTATTTCCTCCTCACTCTGCACGCTTTCTTCGTGCTGAACACAAAAACTCGCATTCCTTAGCTGCGGGAAGGTGATTACCATAGTACCCCCAAAACAGCCAAAAAGCGCACTTTGTTTTCTTTCAAACACCGTTTGAATTTTTCTGATAGCGCAAACCATTGCAGAGTTACGGTAATGCAAAGTTAGTGTGTGAAAACATGTCGCTGGCTGCTGCTGGAGAGGGAGGAGGAGGGGGAGGCTGAGGACAGAACGGCAGCTTTTACGCAGAGAGAGAGCAGTCTCTGCTGAAACGCGCTCCTCCACGCGCACCTCCAGTTAATCTGGGAGCTTGAAATTATGTCATTTTATTGGGGGGGTTATATTGACTGG
>JBBPBX010040806.1:6993-25778 GCA_038048925.1 Garcialebias charrua
TATATATATATATATATATATATATATATATATATATATTTATATATATATATATATATATATATATATATATATATATATATATATATATATATATATATATATATATATATATATATATATATATATATATATATATATATATAATATGGATTATGGATGGATGGATGTATTGATGGATGTATGGATGAATGATGGATAGATGGATGATGGATGGATGATGGATTGATGATGGATTGTTGAATAGATGGATGGATGAATGATGGATGGATGATGGATGATAGAAGGATGGTGAATTGATAAATTATGGATGGATGGATGGATGATTGATGGATGGATGAATGATGGATGAATGGATGAATTGATGATGATGGATGGATGATGAATTGATGATGGATGGATGATCAATAGGTGGTTGGATAGGTGGATGGAGTGATGGATGGATGGGTGTATGGATTGATGAATTGATAGATGGATAGATGGATGATGGATGAATGATGGATGATAGATGGATGGTGAATGGATAAATTATGGATGGATGGATGATGGATGCATGAATGATGATGGATGGATTGATTGATGATGATAGATGGATGATGGATTGATGGATTGATGTATGGATGATGGATTGATGATGGATTGTTGAATAGATGGATGGATGATAGAAGGATGGTGAATTGATAAATTATGGATGGATGGATGATGGATGGATGGATGGATGATGGATGAATGGATTAATTGATGATGATGGATGGATGATGAATGGATGATGGATGGATGATCAATAGGTGGTTGGATAGGTGGATGGATTGATGGATGGGTGTATGGATTGATGAATTGATAGATGGATGATGGATAAAAGATGGATGGTGAATGGATAAATTATGGATGGATGGATGATGGATGGATGATGGATGGATGAATGATGGATGGATGGATGGATTGATTGATGATGATGGATGGATGATGAATGGATGATGGATGTATAGATGTATAGATGGATGATAGATGAATTATGGATTGATGGATGGATGGATTGATGATGGACTGATGATAGATGGATAATGGATTGATGGATGGATGATGGATGGATGGATGGATGAATGATGGATGGATGGATTGATTGATGATGATGGATGGATGATGAATGGATGATGGATGGACGGATGTATAGATGGATGATAGATGAATTATGGATTGATGGATGTATGGATTGATGGGTGGACTGATGATAGATGGATGGATGATGGATGGATGGATGGATGGATGATCAATAGGTGGTTGGATGGATGAATGATGGATGGATTGATGGATGGACTGTGAGCTGGATAATGTGAAACTTGAACGTGAGATACAGACTTACATCTTGGTGTGCAGGTATCAAAATCCAAGATGGCTGCTGTGGGATGGATAACTTGAAAAATAAGCAACATGCTAACTTCCATTTTAGTGTGTAACTTGCATTCTTTTTTTATGCATCCAGGTGTCGCTATCAAACATTGGGTTGAAACTTTCAAATCCAACATGGTCACCACCATATGAATCTGCCTCCAGGCAGGCAGGCATAAATTAACACCTCTCTTCTTATACTCAGTATAAATCCTACCCTCTGGAATTCTTGCACCAAAAACATTAAAGTTTACTTTCATCCCTTCTTCAATTCCAGTCCAGAAAAACACTCATCTCCAAAACTACGTTCACTGTTCAAATCCCTCAGCGACGAGGGACATCGTCGTACTACTTGCTGAAGAAATGCTAAACCTTTATAAATTTGTTTATAAGGCAATAATACCAATAGTTTAATGAGGGTCTTGTTAAATATGATCAACAGAAATCATTTATATTCAACCACAATAATTAATGAATGTTTTATTCATAAAGACGTGGTCAACTTTTGTGTTTGCTGCTCTGAAATGTTATCTGCTCATACATCACAGAACCAAACTGGTTTCTTCTGAATGTAAACTAATCATGTTCAGATCTCTAAACGTGTGTCTTAATATTATGACCACATAAAGAAGAACAGAATACCACCCCTCCATTCCAACAGCTCACCTCATGCTTTTAAAGCCTGCAGTTTGTGTGATGGTGCCCTGAAAGTAAAAGTGAGCATTATGTGGCAGAGAGGTTTGGGTCACATTCACACGCTGAGGGCCAGCCTGTTGTCTTCCATCAGCTGTCGGACCCTCTTACTGCTCCGACCTCCCTCGCCATTAGAGTGACCTGTGGCTGCTGTGTGGTGTTTTTCACCGCGGGGCTAACGCCATCAAATGATAGCAGATTTTAAAAGAACAGATGAGACACGCAGTCGGTCCCAACCACCTATTGCCAAATATTAGCCGTAATTTAGTTTAGAACTGCAAAGACTCTCCAGGAGTTGATGAATTAAGACAATTACAGCCAGAATGGGACGCACTTGAGCAATAATGTTCCTGTAATAATGTGTTTTCTTCACAAGCGTTCTGCAGGCAGCATCAAGCAAAGGAACTGTCACAAGTTTGATACCGTCCTCAGTTTCACCTCTTATAAGTTTCTTGTTTTTATGCTTTTTGCAGCTGGCTGCACCTTTGATGAAGACTCAGACTCTGGCTTGTGTGAGTACAAACAGGGTCAGGAGGATGACTTCGACTGGCAGCTGATCAGGACCTACAGCTGGCCACATCCAACGACAGATCTTCTGCCAGGTAGGCGACAGCGTTTCTGGATACTCTTGAAACCGTGATATGAAAATTGTGTGAGTTTGGCTGCAGTACATTACTAAATTCATTTCTCATGTACGTCAGATACAACCAATACATGACAAAATATTGTCTTAACCTCTGATAAACTTTTTTTTTTTATCTGGAAAAAAAAAAGAAGTAAAGTCTAGATTATATGTAAATCAGGGGTGTCAAACTCATTTTGATCTGGGGGCCGCATACAGCTTAATCTGATCTCAAGTGGGCCAGACCAGTAAACTCATTCCAAAATTACATAGAACGAACAGTAAGTCCACTTTTTTCATTGTATGAGTGCAAAGAAGAAATAAATTATAAAAATCTTTACATTAAATTAATTGTCCTTTTACACTTTTTAACATTTATCTAAGAATTAAAACACGTTAAAAAACTGATCACAGTGATTGCACAATGTTTTAAAACATTTAGTCAACAAACAGTATAGGAAGAAGTCCATTTTTCTTGAAAAATCCGACACTTTTCTCTTTTTTGACAAGGACATTCCGCTGATGAGGGTGCCCGACTGTCCGTTCCAAGAGAAAAAGCGGGTAAAGACATAAACCGTGTTTCCATCTATTTTCAATTCGAATTTTGAGCGAATTTTTGAAATTTCGCAAAAATGTAAATAAAAATTAATGCGAATCAGAAGTGTTTCCATCAACTGGCTTGAAGCGCATCCACCAGGCCACGCAAAGCGTCATTACGTCAGACGTCAGCGTTACGCATGTCTACAGTAAACAGGAAGTAGCGGTTGAAAACAGGACCCGACCACACATCTCGTCAAAATGGAGAGAATATTTCAGGTATGTGTTGCTATCGGGCAAGTTGTATTTATTCTGTCATGCCAACTAGTTTTAGCGATGTTACATGTTGTCCGGAGACGATGTCACGTGACGTGAATGTTCGCTACGTCAGAACTGAGTCGGCAAATCTGTTTCCATCTCTCGTTTTGCGCATCGGCTCTGATTCAAAAAACCCAAAAACCACCTCAAGCGAGCGTATCAACTTTTTGGCGAATTACAGGAAGTTAATTCGAATCGTGCCGTTTCCATTCAGCTTTTCTGATACGATACTTCAAAATGCGCATCAAGAAACCTTGATGGAAACACGGCTATAGATATAATGTATGAACACGGGTAAAGCGATTGAACTGACTAAAACACAGCGCCTCTGGGTCCTAGAGCCACTGTGTTTGAGTAGGACAACATAGGAACTGACTAAACCACAGTGCCTCTAGTGGACAACATAGGAACTGACTAAACCACAGTGCCTCTAGTGGACAACATAGGAACTGCAGATTTTTAAGAAAATAACGTTTATTCTTTTTTTTAATAATTCAGATTTATCCTCGGGCCGACTAAATCTGGCCCGCCGGCCGTATGTTTGACACCCCTGATGTAAATATTGTGTTATTATGCTAGCTCTCCCACCAGCTGACGTTTCAGGCCTGCACCTCTTCAGGGTCTGGTACAGAGAAGCAGATGTAAACCATGAGCCGCACATGGAAATGACTATAAATCAAGAAATATTAGTGTTTGAAAAGCGTGGACTGCCCTTTCCAGGTTGGGGTGATGTTCTGCCTCAAGTGGAGGAGTTTGAATATCTTGGGGTTTTGTTTACAAGTGATGGAAGAATGGAGCGTGAAATTGACAGACGGATTGGTGCAGCATCTGCAGTATTGTGGACTCTGTACCAGTCCGTTGTGGTGAAGAGGAAGCTGAGCTGTAAGGCAAATCTCTCTGTCTACCAGTCGGTTTACATTCTCACCTATGGTCACACATTTTGGGTTGAGACAGAAAGAATAAGATTGTGAATACGGGTAGTCGAAATGAATTTTCTCTGCAGATTATCTGGACTCTCCCAAAGAGACAGTGTGAGAAAATCCAGTAACCCAGCAGAAACTCAGAATGGAGTCAAAGCTCCTCCAGGATAGAAGGAGCCAGTTGTGGTGGTTCAGGCATCTGGTAAAGATGCTCCCTGGAAATATCTGACTGGGAGAAGACCCCAGGAAAGACTTAGGACAGGCTGGAGAAGCCATGTCTCTCAGTTGGCCTGGGAACGCCTTGGAGTCCTCCCAGAAGAGATGGAAGAGGTGGCTGTGGTGAGAGATGAAAGGGATGGATGGATGGATGGATGATGATGGGTGGAAAGAAATGCTGCACCATCTAAAGTGATTTAATATAAAATGGGAAAACGTTGTGACACATAACAGGAATGACTATACATACTGTAAAAATTGAAATAACTAAAATGATTGTTTTGTCACCTAAAATTAATTACAGTAAATTCTAGCAAAGCTTTTTAACCTAAAAACAATTGTTAAATGGCAAATATTTTTAGGTAGCCTGCTTTGCTGCACTTCCTAAAATACATTTCTGTATAAGATAGAATGTCTCTTTTGTTTAAAATTAATTACCATTAAAGCTAGTAGGGCTGCCATACTGGAAATTGTTTTATGGTTAATTTTTCCAGCTGCTTCCTTCTACAGGGGTCACCAAAGTGAGCCAATGCACATAAAATATTTTCGATACACTTACAACAGATTACCTTCCTGACACCACCCGGGTTTGACCCTGCAGCCTCAAGATTACAAGACCTCACTACTGACCTCCAGTCAGTGTACATCCGTCCGTTCTTCTGATAAATTTGAAATTTTGACAAAATATATATGTGAGAGTAGCTGCTCAGTCTAAAATGAATTACCATCGATAGTAGACATCACTTAGTTGAATGTTAGTTAATGTAAATACAGGGAACACAGTCTTACCAGCCAGTCTGATGTTTCAGTTTCAGAAAATAAAGAACAGCTCTAATCTGTAAATGTAGACAGAGCTGCAGATATTGAAGTGAACAATATTAGCTTCCTGCCCAGCAGAGTTGTGAATTATAGTTTGGCCTTTTATCAGGAGAGCAAGTAGAGTGGGTACAAATATTTTGTACTAATTCTCCATAACTCAGAACTGAAACTGTCTCAAACACAATATGAGATACTGAAAGACCACCAAAATGATGTAATTTTGTCAATCTTTAAAAAACGTTGTGAACGTTGACACATTATTTAGCCTCAGACACAGAGACGGAGCAGCCGCTGAACTCAGTGTGTCACTGTGTGCAGCTCACAGCTGCTGCAGCAGAGCAGCTGTCCTCACATCGGACACGTGGAAATGAACACCTGCTGTGAACATTCCTGTCATTCTTAGCAAATATTTAGTCATTTAAAGTTCAGATGCTAGCTATAATATTGTTTTGCTAAGGTTTGCGTATATTATATACCTCAAAGGGCAAGACACTGAACCCCTCATTGCCTCTGATGTGTGTCTTATCAGTGCATGAATGTGATAAAGTAATGATTATTCTTTGTAGCGATCTAGTAGAGTGCTGTATGAATGGGTAAATGAGGACACAGATTGTGTTGTAAAGAGCTTTGTGTGGCTTGATAAGATAGAAAGGTGCTACAGTATATAAGTACAGTACAATTATTTAAATTACCTCTTTCCGTATAGCTGCTAGGGCTGGGTGATAGGGAATTTTTTACATCATCCAATGTCAGTTCAACAAATGACGAGTGACAATATGTTTGTACAGCTGTTTTTAATTATTTTTAATTGTGGAAAAGCAGGAATTTGCATGTTCTCTCCGTGCATCCATGGGTTTCCTCCGGGTACTCCAGTTTCCTCCCACAGACCAAAAACATGCATGTTAGTCTGATTGGTAACTCAGGCTCCAGTATAGCTGTGCGTTGCGCAGCACGCCGCTCGACACGCGCGTGCTGCGCGCAGGCAGTTCACAGCATAGCTCAGCGTGAAGCTCCAGCGCTTTTGCTCCAAATTCTTGACATAATTTGAGAAGCAGCAGGGCGGAGCGTTTACCTACGGGACAAATTGAGGTCGCTGATTGGTCATTTGCTGACACGCCTACTGATTTGATTGACAGCTCGGGTGGGGAAAAAAAGGCACAGGCTGTGCAGCGGTATTTTGTGTTTATATGTTAATAAAAAGTTCTAAAAAATAAAATAAAAACAGGGAGCGCTGGTCCTGCAGCTCACAGCCCACCAGGAAATATTTAGAACCTGGCGCATCCACGTTGGACATTTGGTTCGCTCGTGACAAATTCATTCATTCCTCCTCATTGGAGGAGGAAGCAAATGGTGACCGCTTCAAGCGATCACTTGACTTTTGGCAAAAAAAACAAAAGAAAAGTCCAGATCAGCGATGAAGAAGGGGAATTTAATACATTTGTGTCTCATACAAAACAGTCCGCCGCCGGGCAGTTTATTGTGAGACAACGCGCGCGCGTAAGCGGTCGTAAAATTTGAGCTTGGCGCGTTCACACCCGCGTTCAATGGCTTGTGCTGCGGCGCTCGCACGGCGTGGCGCGGCGTTCGGCCCAACGCAGAGCTATACTGGGGGCTTGAGAGAGTGAATGGTTGTTTGTCTCATTTGTCTCCATGTGTCCCTGTGATGGACTGGAGACCTGTCCAGTGTGTCCCCCACCTCTCGCACAGTGATTGCTGGACATGGAGACCAGTGACCCCCCACGACACAAAATGGAAGAAGTTGGTAAAAGATAATGGATGGATGAATGTGGAAAAGCAGGATGTACAATTCCTGTTGTCCATAGCCTATGACTGTTGAAAAAGGGTATTTTTGCCAAGAATATAAAAAATAAAAAATCACTGATTTTTTTAAAAACAAGGAATTGGTCACAAAGTTCAATAAGAAATCAACCAGCTTCAGCCTGAATTTTAGGAACTTTAATTTCTAAAAAGTCCCCAGTGTTCACAGCACACAGTGCCATTTAAAGTTGGACTCTGCAGGTCGACTGTCTTGAAACATCTTATTTTCTTGATGAGCTGCAGAGCAGCGACAGCTCACACAAAGAAGAGCAGGTGAATCTCAGAAAAAGCATCAGCACAGTGAGTTAGTGTCGGTGCAGGTATGCTAGCTGGCCTTGGCTTCATGAACTTTAATGCTGCCGTAGAAAATGAGATGTCAAACGTACATTTGTTGCATCATCAAGCAACAATCTCCACCATTCACAGTACATCTGGCACAACACCAGACGAGATGAAAGTTAGCACCACAGCTAAAGTGCTCCTGTGTTCAACGCACACACACACACTGCCACGCTGAAAATGATAATATGAATAAAACAAGCACAGCAGTTTATTGTAGGACTGTTTCACAGTGGCAAGTTGATTATGAAACAACTGGCAGGGAATTAGATTTATGAAATCCATTATCTGATCTGTGAGGAAAATCTTTGTGCTTTACAGTACGGCTTCATTTAGTCTGCCTGTCATAAAATTTGTGAGCTGTTTAATGAGGTTTGGCTTTTATCTGAAAATTGTCGTAAGAGTTAGGCTATCAAAAGTGCATATAATCACTGGGTGAAACCTTGTTGTCTTATTATATTTGGTTAATCTTCAAGTGATACCAGGGCCCATTTATCGAGTTTAATTTCATTCAGAAGTCGTAAGAAACACTTCTTATTTAAATCTTAGTTACACAGCTGTCATCACAATAGACTGACTGGGGATTTATTTTAAAAGACAGGTTTTCATGAAATGTATCCATTCATTTTGGTTAGGATCCAATTATTTTTCCTGAAACTGATTTAATCAACTTAATCAAACAAATTACACAGATCAGTAATAAAAGTACAGCTGCTCAACAGAGGCCTGTTGGAGGCTGAGCAGCTGAGGGACACGACACAAAGTTTGGGCTGCTGCTGGATGACTGACTCCACCCAAGAGGACCAGGGGGTATTACGTCACATCCAAATTTGAATTTTTAATTGTACATTTATTTACATGTCAAACCACAAACAGGAAAGTTAAGGTACAAAAAAAAATAGTTTCAATACAGTGGAAAATAATGTACTTGGAAAGAAAAATACTATAGTTGATGGAGTCCATCACTAATATATTCGTCCAATCTAAGTTTAATTGGTTTGACCTGCTTATTTAGAGTTTATGATAATTTTGATTGTTTTGATAAATAAAAAAACAACTTTTTAGAAGATGATTATTCTGCTGACCTTCTTCATCCCTCACACAGGGCAGGGTCCATCATGGCTCCATCATCCACAACTGGTCTCTCATTCACATCAAACAGCCTTTATAAAACGTTTGTCACAAAAGGTGAGGTAGACTTGGGTTCCTGCACCCTCACAAGTCCTGTTTAAGTTTTTGTATGCCTCAGGGGGAGAATAAGTACAACAACAAAAAAAGAAATATTCAGCACTTAAAATGGAATAAATGTGAAATAAATCAGATTGTGATGACCTCCAACATGACCATTTTAAAATTAAAATAAAAACATTTCATTTTGTTTGATGACCAGGACTATTGGTCCGATAACCCAAAACCATATTCTCAAGTACAGTATGTAGTTGGGTTGTTGGATATTAATTAAGTTAAGTTGTTTATTTTTCATATGCAGAATAACACAAGCTCAGCCATGCAATGGATGAGAACCGATTTGACTTGCAAAAAAAAAAGAGAAAATAAATACTAAAGCATGAATAAGGGTACAAAATAAACTACCAAACATTGAAAAAGAAATACAATATTTTATAAAAGAAAAATAGTAAACAACATGGTAGAATATAACGGTGCAAATGATGAATTAGTATAAATAAGTATTTCACAGGTGGTAATATTAGATTAAATGCACATGATATATGTTGCACATTAACATAAACTACACAGGTTTTGTGACAGGTTATTGCACAGGTAGTGAGTAACACTGAGATGAGTTATGATGATAAGGTAGATACATAGATACTGTATCATACATGATACAACCAAATCTCTCCATAGCACTGAAACTGCTCCACTGAAGGTTTTTAATGACATTTTCATAGCCACAGACGCAGGTGATTCTGTGCTGCTTGTCTTATTGGACCTTACATCTGCTTTTAACACCATCGACCACAACATCCTGATTTCTAGTCTGGAGCAGTGGGTGGGCATCACAGGGTCAGCCCTCAAATGGTTTGAGTCCTATCTCTCAGACAGAACCTTTTGTGTCAATATCAACAATTTCAGTTCAGCATCTGCAGCGCTTCAGTGGCGGGTACCGCAGGGGTCCATCCTCGGTCCCCTTCTCTTTTTGTTATACCTGCTGCCACTAGGTGCTATTTTACACAAACACCACATAGCCTTTCATTTCTACGCCGATGACTGTCAAATTTACATCCCCCTGAGGCACAGAGGCTCACGCTCTATTCAACCTCTTCTTGACTGCCTGGCTGACATCCATGATTTGACGGCTTCAAACTTCTTATGTTTCAATGAGAAGAAGTCTGAAGCCATGTTGTTCCTTCCCAATGGCTCATTCATGAACCACGACATTGACCTTCTCTCTAGCCCTGCTAGAGAAACAAAGGGTCACTAATCTGGGGGTGATAATGGAGCCTTCCCTGAAACTTAACAGTCACGTAAACATGATTGTTAAATCCTGCTTTTTTCACCTGAGGCGGCTGTCTAAGCTGAAGCCCATACTGTCCAAAAAGAACCTTGAGACAGTAATCCATGCTTTCATAACATCGAGGCTCGATTACTGCAATTCACTTCTGTTCAGAATCAGTCAGTCCTCCATTGCACGGCTACAGTTGGTCCAAAATGCTGCAGCCCGATTCTTAACTGGTACAGGCCATAGAGAGCACATCACACCAGTGTTGGCCTCCCAGCACTGGCTACCCATTCACCTTCGGATCCAGGTTAAAATACTCATGTATGTTTTTAAATCTCTGAACAGTTCCGCTCCACCCTATCTCACTGACCTTCTGCAGCCATATGTCCCACCATCCTCTCTGAGGTCAGCAGACCAGATGATTCTGTCAGTCCCAGAAACTCGTCGTAAGCTCAGAGGTGATAGGGCTTTCTCTGTTGCAGGTCCAAGACTGTGGAATGAGTTGCCACTGCGTGTCAGGCAGGCTCCCACTCACAGTCTTTAAGTCTCGCTTGAAAACCCACTTCTATTCTCTTGCCTTTAACACAGTGTGATTTGTTTTGATCCTCTCTGTACTACACAGTGTTGGCCATTTTAGTTAGTTTCTGTTTGCTATTTGTATCTATATTTTATTTTATGTTTTCCTGTCCACTAGGCTTTTTGTTTCTATTGCACAGCACTTTGGTTGGCCTTGTTGCTGTTTTTAAGTACTCTATAAATAAATTGGTATGCAGCAGCAATAAACATATTAGGTGTCACAGATGTGGCTTGGTGCAATGTTACTTTCAATTGTTCAGTGTTATTTAATCTTTTTGTTCATGGCAGACTCCTGTATCGTCTGCCTGAGGGTAGTAAACAGAAGAATCCTTGTGCTGGGTGGGTGTGGTCCTTAATGATACCATACCATACCATACCATTTTATTTATAAAGCACTTTAAACAGGAACAATTCCACACAAAGTGCTGGACAAACAAACACGCAACAGGCAACACAGACAATGAAGTACAACACGAAAAACATAAAAACATTGCAGATCATAAATAAAACGATCCAATACAAATCAGCTGGCATTGAAAGCAATGGAGTAGTAGTGAGTTTTTAACCGGGATTTGAAAACCGAGAGGGAGGGGGCCTGTTTGATGAGCAGCGGTAACTCGTTCCAGAGTCTTGGGCCTGCTACAGAGAACGCCCTGTCACCCCTGCGCTTAAGGCGAGTTTCTGGAACTATTAAGAGTACCTGATCCTCTGACCTCAAAGCACGTGGAGGGACATATGGGTGTATCAGATCCAAGAGATAGGCGATGCTGTGATGCTTTATGAAGACATTGGCTGTGGTAGATGTCCTGGATGGTGTGGAGACTGCTACCAGTGATGTCCTCTGCTGTTTGCACCACCCTCTGTAGAGCTTTCTGACTGGTGCAGTTCTCATACCATCCTGTGATGCAACCTGTCAGCAGGCTCTCAGTGGTGCATCTATAAACGTTGGTGAGGATCTTCTTAGGCTGTTGTTGCTTTCTAAACTAATGTGAATGACGGGCAGCTGTGGCTGAGTGGTTAGAGCATACAGTCCATACAGCATACTGTACAGCGTACAGTCCATTTAAAATTACAAAGCAGCAGGATCTAGGAAAAATTAACCTTTTAGTTGAGAAAGAGAGATTTTGATGATTTTGATTTTGTATAAAACTACAACCAAAACATAACCCACCAGTCAACAATAAAAGAGGTTTTTATGTTCTGTAATGTTTTTCCAGACGGATCATTAGAGGGGGTCCTGTGAATGTTCAGAACAATACAATAACATTTAATGAAAGCAAAACTTCCTGGAATCTGATTCTGACTGTTTGTTCAGTATTCTGTGAACTACCTGCAGGAACATTTAAGCCTACTGCTCAAATCAGACTCAATACACAGAAATCCAAGGAGGGTGATTGTTTAGTGTTGAATAGTGAAGCAGCAGAACTGCTTCCTTTAAAGGTCACATGTGGTTGACTGCATTGCAAAGACCATGATGTATGTGTTTATTTTTTTAATCTTTAATGTTTAATACTGAAAACTGCTATACTGTCAACTACGACTAAACAATTTGAGGAATTTCATAAAATAATATTTTAAAGCTATTAAAATGGTTTTTGTATACCTTCTGTCTTTCTCGATGTTTACAATTCTTCCCAAAAGAACTGAATCTGCACTATTAAAAGTCTGTAATGACTTGTGGAGATTTCCTACTGCAACATGGCACACGTTTAAATTAAGAAAACAACATACGGTACACACAAATTCAATTCAATCCAATTCAGTTTATTCATATAATTCCAAGTCACAACAGAGGTTGTCTCAGGGCACTGAACTAAAACATTCACATACCGGTACCTACAAATTAATTTAGTAAAGTTATCCATCTAAGGAAGCCAGCAGATTGTGTTGAATCTTCACTTCATCACAGTCTCCCATCCTGAGCAAGCACAAAGGCAGAAAAGAAAGGAAAAACAATAAGATGGAACAATAAGATCTGTAATATAAGATGGAGCTAGGTTGTTGAGAGTTGTGTAGGTTAGAAGTAAGATTTTGATTTCAATTCTGGATTTGACAGGGAGCCAGTGGAGAGAAACTAAAACTGGAGAGATATGATCTCCTACTAACTCTCATTAAAACTCTGGCTGCAGCATTTTGGATCAACTAAAATTTGACTAAATACACAGCAATCCAAAGGGGGTAATAGGTAACAAAAATGTCCCCTCTGTGTAACAATGCTAACATTCACACATGTTTTTAATGAAGAGGTTCTGGTCTGAAACGTTTCTTACACCGTCCAGTGTAACTGCTGAGGATACTGCTCTAAATGATATACAGCCCTGTTCAGTGTGTGGCCTAATTCATACTTCTTTCTCCTACAAATGACCTTATAGCTGTTATAACATAAACGCATGACAAAATAATCCCTCAGCATGTTTTGTAAAAAAGTTAAAATACAATAAAAGGTAATTGAAATATTTTCAGTGGGGAATAAAAAGCTCAGGGGTATGGACTAAACGTTTAGACAATAAATCCAGCCACGACTTATTGCCTTTCACCTCACGTAGTGTAACAATACATCTGAACTTCACTCGTTTATGCCAGGAGTTTCAAAAGTAAACTTTGCATTATGGAATTGACTTACAAAGTACTATATGCACAAGAATTTAGTTATGCAGTCAGCTCAGACAGTTAAGGATGCATTTACTTCTTGCAGATTACCTTCTAACCCCGGAATTACACCACATGCGTTACGGCTCCGCCCCGCTCCGGTCCGACCTCCGCAGCAAATACGCACCCATTATAATCAATGACAGAATTTACACTGGCTCCGCACGGCGGCGGCGAGCTGCGGAGAGCGGACGGCAGTCCGTCAAAATTAGAAAATTTTCTATTTCTGCCGGATGACGGAGCTGTGCCGGAGTCAACTTTTGAAGATTACGTCGCACCAACAGGAAAAGGAACGAGCACAACTTCCGTATTTACAAAATAAAATCACCACGGGCGGACTAATCCTAGCTCTATACGGATTTATTTGTACAAAAATGCTGTCAAACTATCATTTATGACTATTCTATGACTAAACTATTATATTTATGACTATGACTACGCCTACAAACGCAATACAAGAAATAAATAAATAAAAACGTATTTTATTCTGAAATGTAAACATCACTTCCTGTTGCTCAAACCATGTAGCTTATTTACGAGAGAAGATCAAGGCAGCAGTCTCTCTACAGTTGTTCTCCTTCTTCCACCGAATGAATTGTTTTGTTCTGACTTCACTTGATTTATCGCGCGATCTCGCACGTGTCTCGGAGCGGCGCATCCAGGCGGACCTGAGTGGAGCGGAGGCAGTGGGCTTTGGACTCGCTCAGCTGCGACCTGCGGACCGGAGCGGGGCGGAGCCGCGTGCAGTGTAAAGCCGGGGTAAATGGTTTGTTGAATCAGGACAAAGATGACTTTGAAATTGTCTGCCTTTGTACCTGCTCATTTGTAGAAACAACTCACCCAGCTATTTGGTGCAAAAAAATAACTACCGGTAAATAAAACATGGAAATTCACTGCAAAAAATGCTCAACACAAAACCCTTATATAAAACAGTTCAGTTGTCAGTTTATCCATCAAAAGATCTCGCTGCTTAACTTCTGGGGAAGGTTTACCCTCAGGTGTTGGAAAGGAGACTCCACGAGTCTTGTCTGTGGAGAAATGGACTGATTCTTTACCTTTGCAGAGCTTCAAGGGAGATAGTAAGGGATGTGAATCAGCTTCTCTCAATGACCACCAGATAGTTCAACAAGAAAAAGGCACTATAGTCCTTCTAAGTTAGGGGTCGGTTTTTACCTCAGACGAAGAAGTGTCTAGGAGTCTTGTTCATGGGTGATAGCAAGAATAAGGTAGACTGACAGATGGGGCCTTTGTCCAAAGTAACAAGTCAATTGCTCCTGTCTGTTGGGGTGAAAAATAGCAGGACTAAAAGTGTTTGGGGTTGGTGACAATATAAGAGCTCCATCATCCGAGGGTCAGCTTGGAGTGGAGCCACTGTTCCTCCACATTTATAGGAGTCAACTGAGGCAGTTTGAGCTTCAGGTTAGGATACCTCCTGAAAACCTCCATCTAGGGATTTTCTGAGTGAAGACCCCATGGCAGACTCAGAACTAGCTAGAAGGACGTCACATCCTCTTTGACATCAAAGTCAAAGTCAACTTTATTGTCAGATCTGCAATATGTACTGTACAGGACATACACAGGACCGAAATTGCGTTTCTCTCAGTCCCTCGGTGCAACAGTAAACATCTAAACATTGAAACACTGAAACATATAATAATAGACATAAGCATAAAATAGTAAAACTAACACTGTCCTGAGTTTTTGCATAGTGGTATAAGAGTATGAAAATTTACACCAACTCTAAAACTAAAACATTAAACATTTAATGAACATAATACTGTCCTGAGTTTTTGCATACTAGTATAAAAAAAGAGTATAAAAAGTATAACTAAAATAAACTAAAGGTTTCTAGCATTGACATTTGCAAAGTGGCAAAGCAGCGTATGAGTTAATGTACACAGTATATGTATGAGGTAGTAGTTGATGTTGTTATAGAGGCAAAAAGTGGCATATGCAGTAAGGCACATTGGGCATCCCTAAATAAGACCGTTCATTCTGACATGGGGATGGCTTGAGATCCCCCAATGGAAGACAAAGAGTATAGCTAGGAAGAGTAAAGTCAATGAATGAATAGATGAAACTACCTTTCATTCAACCTTTATTTATACAGGTTAGTCTCATCTAGCCTCGGTGACTCATTTACAAGAGAGACCTGATTTTAACAACGAGTGATGACAACAGTGGACAACAAAGACAACAGTAGACAATTTTAAAGCACATACAAATTGAGAAGAATAAATGAAAGAAAATGGTATTTAAAAAAGAAAAAACAGCTAGGTCATAAAGCGTAAAACACTAAAAACAGTCATGTCTGCATTGGCTTTTACCATGAACATAGCATTTGTTTAAAGCCACTTAGAGAGGTCAAGGTCGAGAGCTTCAGATCTTTTTGTAAGATATTCCAGGAAACAGGAGCCGAGTAGGAGATTACCCTTTTGCCTAGTTCAGTTCTCACTGACGGAACACTGCAGGTAATCATGTCCTGAGAGTGCACGCTGTAGCTGCACTCACGCAGAGACATGTAGGAGGAGATGTATGAGGGCAGCAGACCAAGAAGTGATTTAAAGATGAAAATGTACCAGTGGAAGAGTCTGCGTGAGGTTAATGATGTCCAGTTAACCTGTGAATACAGTGTGCAGTGGTGGGTACGGTAGTTAAAACCAGTTTAACCTGCAAACTTTAACCCGTTAAAACAGCAGTCGTTAAAAGGACCATTAATTTACAATTTTTATAATTTCAACAGCTTCTTGTTACCTCTAAATTTAAAAAGTAATACATGAATAAAGTCTTTGAAGGTTTTATTTTAAAGTGAGATTGATAGTGCTGCACTTTTAGCTGGAGGAGTATCACAGCTGTCTTTCATGTTTGTGTCCTCTAAGAGTTGTAAAAAGGATTTTGTTTCTGATCTCAATTAAACATTTTAGGACAGCTAAGTGGCAGCAAGAGCCTTCTGAGCAGGTTTCCTTAGAGATGTATACTTTACTATCCTGTTGCTTCCTTCTTCACATTCTGTCCCTGGCTGCTTTACTATTTAACTTTGTTGTGATTTAGTAACAAGTTTCTGCATCTAAGTTGTATTGCCTCCTGCAGAAGGCAAAAGGAGAGCAATATGATTTATGTGCATGTGTATTTGTTTGTCTTTACCTTAAACAAAATATCTTACAACCATCTGCACAAACTTCAGTGAAACTCTCAGAAACCAATTTTAATTAACCTTTCAGAAATTAACTAACACATCTTATACATTTTCCACTAATAAGCTTTTCAAAGAGGCAACCACAGCAAACTGGCCTTAGAACACACAAAAATAACGAACTCAGCCAATTTTACAAATACTGAGCAAAAAATGGGCGGGGTAGTAGCTGAGCATCATTCCCAACTCACACTCTGAGTGCTCCATGCTGCGCTACAGCTTTGCTTACTTTGGCAATAACTGTCAAAGCAACACTTTATTTACAAAGTAAAACATCTCATGAAGCACTGGACAGAATTGAGTGAAACTCAGGAAATAATAAATCTACCACTTCTACTGCTGGACATCTACGACTGGTTTAATATGGCCGCCACAGCTAGTCAACCTTAGCCAACACAAAACAGCTACGTCTGGCAACTTTTCTGATATTGAGTTAATGCTGGGGTCGTAGTAGGGGTGAGTCTTCCTCATGACATATTTTGAGCATTGACGACCTTTGTTGCATGAAATTGTATGAAACATCATTTACATGGTTTGTTGACCGAAATGGCTGACTGTCATTTCTCATCACAAGATGATCTTTGTTTAAAACTCCTGCATCCAGTGGGATATGCATTCCTTGAAGGAAAGTCTGGAGTTTAATCACATTAATTCACATTGTTGTTTTATAAATTGAAGTTACTAGGATTTTATGATTTTGTGGAATATAATATTTTTTTACTATTATATAAAGCACAAAATAACACTCTACCTGCAAATATTCAAAAGCTTTTTGTAAAAAGGATAAGTAGTTATAATTTAAAGGGTAAATATATTTTTGTTATACCACAATATAGAACAAGTCTAAAGGGTCGTTTTACTTTAATACATGGAATTAGTATTTGGAATAGATTGGACTATGATGTAAAGGTTGCACAGTCAATGTCTGTATTTAAGAAAATGATCAAGAATTGTTGAAAAACTATGTGTAAATGTTATATACTTAAAATCTCTAAATTGGTTATATAATTTATGAATTACAAATATGATTTATGGATACATTTTGTTTGAAATGATTGTTTGAATGGAATTTTGTTTTTACAAAAAGGGGCAGATATTATAAGATTATTTTCTTCTTCTGCTTCCTTTCATTTTAAATTTGTTCTTTATTTTTTCTGAATCTTTTGTAATTATCTTTTGTTCTTTTGTATTTTTTAATTTTGAAATGAATAAATAAATAAACTAAACTAAAAAAAAACAACATCTGAAAAGATAGAATCCAGGCATGAAAGGTGGGGCTATACATCACTGATTTGGGGAAAAACAACCAGTACATGTACAGGTAGTCCCCGATTTACGAGCGCTCTGATCTGCGAGGTTCCAGACTTACGAGCTGCACATTTTTGGAAAAAACGAAAAAAATACTGAGTTTTCATGTGTTTTTTCACTTCAGTTAGCTAGTTAAGCATATAAACACACGTTTCCGATCATTTTTATGCACTCAAAAGTAGTTTTTAGATGAAAATAGAGTGTTTTTAGGTGCGCTAGCGAAAACCGTTCCAATTTACGAGCGGATTTCCGGATTTACGAGCGAAATGGCGGCCGTTCCAAATTACGAGATTTCCGGTTTACGAGCGCCTCGTTGTAACGGATCTCGCTCGTAAATCGGGGACTACCTGTAATTAGGTCAATTTTTATTAATGATTTATGGAAGGAGCTGGCACGTCTGGATTTCAGAACTCATCCTCAGTTATGAATGCTTGTTCCACTGTTCTAGTAAGAGATTCCCTGAGGCAGACTGGGTATTACTGAGCTCATGGGACCAGTGGAGTCCAACACAGGTCATTGCTGATTACACTTCCTGGTGTTCTTTAGCTGCCGGCAGCACTTTAAAGGCTGCTTGGCATCTTTTCACCTTGCAGAAGCTGGAGGACAGTTTATTTCAGATCTTGATGCATAAGAGATAAAAGTTTCATATAGAGTACAGTAAAGAGTGACACACCACCAACAGACAACCTCTTGTGTTGTCACTTAAACTTATCATACACACAGGTGCTGTGAGGGAATACTTCTGTCTAAAAGAAGAACTGAACACTAGTTAGAACCACACTAACATTACACAACTGTCTTCAAAATTTGAATATTTGGATCTTACGCTCCCATCCTTTTCTATACACAGGAGTCCCTTGATTATTATGGGGTTTACGTGACAGACACTCTCGCGATAGGTGATAAACAGTGAAGTAGGAATGC
>JBBPBX010040807.1:7962-18854 GCA_038048925.1 Garcialebias charrua
TTTTTACCTCCAGGTGTCCCACGATGCAGAATTGCTCCGGCTGATGGAGGCCGCAGGTGGAGGAGGCAGTGAGTTTGTGCGCCCGGCCGATCAGCAGGTCACCTGTGGCAGGGTAACAGCTGCCCTCTGTGCACACATCTGCAAACTCTGGCTCCTGTGTCCAAACGGGACTCCACAGGGCTGCGGGGAGGACAGCCGTCAGTAAAATCATCACTATGTTCAGTTTTCATTTTTAACATCCCGAAAGGCATAAGAAGACGAGAACAATCCGTGCAATGGGTAAGTGTGAAAAACACCGTGCACGTGATTTTCATTATATGTGTTGCTGCTGGTGGGAAACACAGATGGGATTCCTCACCAGTGAGCTCCCAGCAGCAATTTATTTGTATTTTTTTTTACACAAAAACTAAAAAAGTTTCCACTCACCCAAAGCTGTTAAGGTGAAGCTCATGAACAGCATCTTCCAGAGAAGAGCGTGTACAGCTTCAGTCCAAGATGTTCCCCAAACTGTTGATGAAAAGTGCAGCACAAAGGGAGTTGTCTGGAAAATAATGTCACATCCCACCAACTCCACCCCACTGTCAGCAGAGAGGCACAACATCTGGAAAACAAGCTCGTCCTCTGCTGGCAGAAGGAGATAAAACACCTGCTTTTTAGTACAGTATATGACATAAAATAATAGTCTTTTATGAATGTTTCAGACAGAATTTACATGTATTTAGATAGATGTGTGTAACAAAATATTTTCTTGTAGTAAGTAGCCGGTAAAAGTGCTGTAATCTTGTTTATAGTCTTCTAACTATGATAATTAGAAATGCAAAGAATGAAATCCTGGATGTGAGTGGATGCATTGAATGGCTGTAAAAGTTATATACAGTAAATTAAAACATCTTCATCCCAAATGTGTTCATTGTTTTGTATAGCATGTTTTTAATTTTTACTACATCGTACAAGAAATAACAGCCAAAAGTGTTGGATATACAAAGTAAATGAGAATATTTGTTAATAATAAATGTGAATGTTTCCTATAATACTCAAGTTTGGATTTACATTGTCTCCCAAGCTGTAAAGCAGATGATATATTTAGTTTTGTTATTAATTGTATTATTCTGGGCCTCCCTGCTCAAGCTGCTGACCTCGCGGCCTGGGGGTACCCGGAAGATGATGCATACAGTATTCATGTTTAATAATGTAACATAAATTATTTGTGATGATTTTTTTTGTCATAAAATGTTTGCTTCTATAGCTAAGGCAACCACAATAATATAAACTAATAATTTTAGATCTTGTGAAATAAAATTTGAATTGATGAAATGATACATTTATAATGAAAATGAAGAATGTTAACTTTGGAATTGGTGATTTTTTTGTATTCTTAATTCCTGTGTCTTTTAAAGTATTTTGTAATGCTTGTAAAATGTTATTGAGAGGGTTGATTTTAATTTTTATATTGTGAATTTGTTTTCACCTTTGTTATTTTATTATGTATTTTTGTATGTTTGTCAAAGCTTGATTTAACTGCAATGTTTTTGGTGTGGACCCCAGGAAGAATTGTCTACTGGGGATCCTTAAATAAACCAATAAACACATTTTGATGCTGCTAAAATATTTAACATCAATCATGTACTTTTTATACCCCTAACTAATTATTTATTTGTGACAAATTGCTGCTGAACATCAACTTCAAATGTCTTGGCCACAGAAGCATGAACAAACCATTACTTTAGACAACAACAACAACACAAATAGTACTTTTAAAGCAAAAATATAAATAAACAAGTGAACATTTAAGCAAAGCACTGGCCGACATCAACTCCAAAACTGATTTGGACTCAGAATAATTGAAGTTTTTACCCAGAAAAGCAGGTTGAAGAGGAAGAGCATGTACTTCACGCAGCAGATGCAGCCGCGAGCCATGATCGAACAAGAAAGACCTGCAATGAAAACACACTTTAAACAATAAAAGATCATTTTAGCAGAATGATGGGGTCCAGTAGAGCGTGTGCACTTTTAAATGAGTTGATAAGATTTGAATTGTGTGAGACAGGTCTGTTTAAAGCTGCACAAAATTGTCAAACCGCACTGTTCATATGCATCAATGAAACCACTTCACAATAAACTCACCTTTTCAACAAGCAGGAAAATAGCAGCTTAAGTGTTTCTGTAAAACAAAAGGGAAAAAAATACAAACATTTAAAAACCATATCTTCAACTAAAATAAGTTTTCTTACAGATTTTATTAAAGTGATCATTTAGATTCCTTGGTTTCAGGGATTTATGGCGTTTCAAAAACAAATTTAAAAGTCATGGTGTAGAAAGTATTTAAAATATCAGAAGATTCTCTATAAATTAAAGCAAAATGTGAACATTTACAACAAACTGTGATAAAGTTGAATTGTCTGGAAATTAACAACAAATAAACAATTTGAGGAAACAGCAAAATAAAAAATGTTACAAGAGGAGTTTAAAATAAGCTATTAATTTTAAGCACTTCCACATAAAATTATTTCATTAAAAAAAGTTGAACATGGGGGTAATTTTCAGGAAACGGCTTTTGTGGATAAAAAATAAATACCTTTTTTCCCTGATAGCTGACCAAATTTAGTCAAATTTAGATAGATGGGTGGGATCAAATTGTTTATTTTTTGTTAATTAAATTTCTATTCATAATTTCTGCTTCGCTTTTTTGTCATATCAACTGTGAACATGTTTTTCTTGTTGCCTCGTTATATATGTATTGTGTTTTTTTGGTTTTTTTTTCAATAAAGACAAAAAAATGTGCATGGTCTTCTTCTTTTTGTCTTTTTATGATAGTTGGTAAACAACTTTTAGGTGCATTACCGCCACCTTCTGGATTGGAGTATGGACCAGATTCTATCCTTGTTCTTCTCAAATATTCATTCATTCATTCATTCAACCTTTATTTATACAGGCTAGCCTCGTAATATCTAAATAAACTGGTAAAAAATTAATCCCCAGATGATTTTTGCAGCAATTTTATCTCTTACTTACTTTTATTTTTATTCAAGTCTCTAACTAATACCTCTCTTTCCTTTGTATATTTATTGCATTCTAATCAAATATGTTTTATTTGTCCACAATTTTCATTCATTCATTCAACCTTTATTTATACAGGCTAGCCTCAATGATCACAATAGCCTGTTTTATTATTTTCAGTGCACTGTTTAATCCCGTGCAAACAAATCTCATCCTCAAAATAATAGCTTCTTCTTTTTTATTCTATTAAATTTCCTGAATTCCTCCATTAAAAAAAAATATTACAAGAAAATCTAGCATTGTCTCTTTTATCCCAATGCTTTTGCCATTTCTTCTTAATATATAGTTTTATTATTAACCTTGTTTTTACTTATTTTAACATTTAAGTCCACCATATTTTTTCTTGCAGTACTTTTGGCAAAACTGTCAGCCAACTCAATTCCTATTTTTCCGATGTGTGCAGGAATCCATATTAGTTTAACCTCTGACCCATAATCATTAATCCCGAAAACTAATTGGGCTATTTCCAGTATAATGTCTTGCCTTGTATCTAAATGTACCTCCTGAATACTTATTAATGCACTACTTGAATGTGGACAAACTACAACTTTTTTAACCCACTCTAAAGCCATAAATATTCTCGAGTATACTGTATACTGTTAAATTGTCAGTTATTTATCATAATATTTAATTCTGGAATTACTAAAGATATACCAATTCTATTGTTTAATATTTTAGATGCATTATTATAAATGTACTGTATATATATTCTGAGTACTCCCTTCCTATATATCTTTCCACCTCATTACTGTACTTTCTAATTCTCCCTTAGGTGTGTTTCAGTACTGTAAATTTAAATCAACCAAGGACCCGTGATGGGACAAGAGGAAGAGCAACAGCAGGAGAATCATAAAACTGAGACAAATGAGATGAACCTCTTGACTCCAGATCAGCAGCACCTGCAGACAATCAAATCATTGATCAGTGATTGGCTCCAGGTTCCAGTAAATACCAGCTCTCACTTGTGTCCCACACACAGAAGCAGCACCTGCAGCTGGTCTTTGAGCAGAGACCCAGAAATGACTTGTGGACTTGGTTTGGGGTGAGTGTTTGTCGTGGACTTGGTTTGGGGTGAGTGTTTGTCGTGGACTTGGTTTGGGGTGAGTGTTTGTCGTGGACTTGGTTTGGGGTGAGTGTTTGTCGTGGACTTGGTTTGGGGTGAGTGTTTGTCGTGGACTTGGTTTGGGGTGAGTGTTTGTCGTGGACTTGGTTTGGGGTGAGTGTTTGTCGTGGACTTGGTTTGGGGTGAGTGTTTGTCGTGGACTTGGTTTGGGGTGAGTGTTTGTCGTGGACTTGGTTTGGGGTGAGTGTTTGTCGTGGACTTGGTTTGGGGTGAGTGTTTGTTGTGGACTTGGTTTGGGGTGAGTGTTTGTTGCTTTGATCAAAACTGTCACTTTTCTTTCTAACCTTCTTGTTTTGTTTCCTGAACAGGATCTTGGTGGTGGTCTTGCTTCAAGCAGAGCATGTATGTTGTCTCTGGACTGAAGGAGGTAAGAACAGGAATGTCAGCTGTTGGTCCAATGTCCCACCATGGTGGACTCATGTTGTCTCATTCTCCTCCAGCTCAGAGCTTCCAGAGCAGCAACACATATGTTGGCCTCCCACCACCAGATGGCAGCCTCTTCACATCTGGCAGCTATCCCCAGGATCAAGTCAGACAAGGCTTCATTTCTCCTCTCTGGCTCCAGAGCAGGAGTTTCAACCCTGGGCCTGCAGTCCCCAGTGGTTCTGGGCCTGCAGTCCCCAGGGGTTCTGGGCCTGCAGTCCCCAGGGGTTCTGGGCCTGCAGTCCCCAGGGGTTCTGGGCCTGCAGTCCCCAGGGGTTCTGGGCCTGCAGTCCCCAGGGGTTCTGGTCCAGGACTCTCCAGTAAGAGTTCCCCACAAGTTTCCCAGAGTTCAGTCAGACTGGTGAAGAGCAGAGCATCCAAAGCAAATGGACAAAGGCTGTTCTCACCCAGGGCTGATGCTCCAATAGGAGCAAGGCAGTTTGGCCTTTATTCTGCTGGTGGTCCTCAGAACCAGAACCCCTCTATCAGCAGAAGAAACTGGTCTGCTCTGTGGGGAACGCAGCGTCCAGTCAAGTATCCTAATTTGTCTCCCAGGCAGATGTTTTCCTCCAGACCTGTTCCTGCACCACGTCAATCTTCCAGAGCTGCTGCTAAAATCCACTTCAGCGAGTTGGGCTCGTCTTCTCGTTTTAACCCCGCTCCTGGACAACGTGGACGCTCTGTACCGATGCAGACAAACGCTCGTGGTCCTGCTAAAAGGGTGTTCTCAAAACGTAGATCTGAAGGACAGAAGGCCAGGAGGTTCTCTCCTCACACCCAGGCTTGGAAACCTGCTGTGGGTCAAGGAGGATCCAGAGCCACAAACTGGCTGCAGACCTACAAAACCAGTTATGATCTGCCTGTCCCCAGGAGCAGCACTGTGGGAGCTCCTCAGGGTTTTGCCTTGGCTACTGTTTACAAGATCCCTTCAAACTTTGGTGGCTTTGCTATCAGACGTCTGTGATCACCTCCTCATCGGAACAAAGTGACCAATTGTCAGCAGCTTCAGATGGTACCTCCCAAAACGTTCATCCAGAGGCTGGTTGGACCAAGATCAAACTGCAGCAGACACTGTACATTTTAAATGTCTCCAGAAAGTGTTTATTTTAATGTCTTAAATAAAATATACTTTAACTGACCAATGTCCAATCTTGTATTGCTCTAACTGGTCTTGACCTGTGGACCCCCCCCCGAGCAGTTTAGTTCAATAGCCTGAGTTCGGGCTATTGCTATCTAGAGCAATAATCGTCTTTAAAAATGGCAAAAGCACAAACATTAGCCCAGTCTTGATTGGTTGCGGCTGAGGTAAGGTGAGAGCTGCGAGTTACATGGCAGGATACAGGTAAACAAAACACATTATTAAATTCCGGTTAAGACAAGCCAATATATTAAACTAAACCTAAAAATATTAACCTCTGCCTGATTTCAAATAAACTGGATGAGGAGACTTGAGTGTTTTGAAAATGACGAGTAAACCAGAGAAACCCCACAATCTAAACTCACTTGTTCAGAGTTCACTCGGCACATCAATGTCTCCTGAAAACTGCTTCACTGACGTTCTGGAAGCTATAAAGCTTGTGTAGCCAGGTCGGATAAAAAATTGGTTGAAATGGTTGTACCTAAAGTTACCTTGGAAGCACGCAGAGGAGGCTTGGGACAAGTTAACACACTTGACACCAGTTTAATTGCACAATTGTTTAAAATAATTTGAGAATGAACTTTCTTTAAAATTAGTTTTAAAAGGCAGTTCTAGCTCAATTAAAAAGTGCAATTATATAAAATGTTCTACAGGAAAGAAAACCACACACACACTTCTCACACCAAACTAGGATTACTGTCACCGCCTGGAGGGATCCTGTATCAATCACATGACAGTTCAGAGTCCACCCTGGTATGATCTGTCGTCCGGAAGAGACGCCACTCCAGCCGACGCCTGTTCAATTTGTTGAGCTGGACATCAGTCGGCCCAGTTAAGCCTGCAGGACGTGTGACGCAGCCCGCCCTACGCCATCCAGACAGTGGGCACCAACCCAGGACCAGTCGGCAGTCTATGGACGACCCAGATGGAGGCAGAAACCAGTCGGGACCATCCGGACAGCAGCAAACAGCCAAGGACAAACGGCAGGGACACAAAGTTCCACCTCTAGCAAGAGAGGGAAACAAGAAGTTTGTAATGGTGGTCGCTAAAACAGTCCATAGCGACCTAAAACGCCCAATTACGCTAGCGCGTGACAAAGCCAGCAAATGCCGCCAGAAGGCGGATGAGGTGTAGTCCCCTCTGGAGGCTGGCCCTTTTTTATACAGGAAGCCAGACCCACCAATCACCTCCCTGCACTTGTGTGGTATGCCCGCAGGCCATCCTGCCACACTTGGATGCTTGACTGGCCCTGGTGGAAGTTCTCCACAAGGAATATAAAAAAGGGAGTCTCTGGAATTCAGCCAAGCGCAAGTGGTGTTGCTCGCTGTAGAGAACCAAACTCTGCGGGATAACAAACACCTCACCGAGAAGATGACGTAGGTGTCCGGGGAAAATAGGAAAATCAAGGAGTCCATTCTGGATCTCCAAGCTCGGAGCATGCGAGACAATCTTGTGTTTTCTGGGATCCCAGAACGAGCAGAGGCGGACGCAGAAGTTACGATCCATGAGTTTATCCAACATCAGCTGTAACTCCTGAGCGAGACAGTAAAAAGCATCACATTCCATCGTGTTCACCGGCTCAGGAGCTAAGAAGCCCGATAACAAGCGACCTCGGCCAATTAACATTAAATTTGAACATTATACACAGAAAATGCAGGTTAGAAGTCAGGGCAGAGAGCTGCATGGGACGGACTTCAGCGTTAATGATCAATTTCCTAAATAAATCCTCGATCGGAGACGCATTTTGTTTCCAATCAGGAAGAAGTTCAGAGCTACGGTGGCTGTAGACAAACTTTATGTTAATTGTCAGCTGTTCAGGGAACGGGATGTCTTTCCATGGCTTTATTAAAAGGAACAACAGGTTAGTCTGAAGCAGGGCTATTCATTGTGCGGCCCGCGGAACAAGTCAGGCCCACCAGTGAGCTAAGTCGGTCCACCAATGGGTACACTTTTAAAAAACAAAATCAGAGTTTTAATTATAAAACAAAGTTATTTAATGATAAGAACTACTGATATATGACTCCTGAGCTCTTGGCTTTTAGTAACTGTGGCCCCCTGGGAGGTTTAGTTGAGTAGTCCTGGTCTAACGCTTGTTACACTAGAGGTGAATTAACTGGCGTTTATAAATAAAATGTAAAGCACAGCTCGGGTGTCTGCACTGGTGAAGGTGAATGATGTCACAGCGGTTCTTTTTTTGTTGTTTGTATTTCCTTTATTTTTATTTTTTATTTCTCTTTCTTTTTTCTTTTCAATATCATTTATAACACACAAGCACAAAGGCAGATATACACCCATGTCCATCCATACAAATACCTCATAAAGGAATACATCCATGATTTATCTTCAAGAACAACACTTAGATTATCATAAATAATCAACCCTCAAGGATTAGGTTTTTGCTTGGGTGTTTTATTATTTTTTATATTTGTGATAATGGGTGTGGTTTTATCTATATTCTCACAAGCACAAGTATGGGCACTTTAAGGTTTGTCACATGGAATATTAATGGAGCCGGTAACCAACATAAAAAATATAGAATCTTTAACCAGATTAAAAGATTAAAGGCAGATGTTGTATTACTCCAAGAAATTCATAAATTACCCTCAACTGTGGATGAGCTAAAATCTCCTGACTTTCCTGATGTATTCTCAGCCTGCTATAACTCAAGACAAAGAGGAGTAGCAATATTAATACATAAACATGTTAACTACACAGTATTAGACACAGTTATAGACCCGCACGGTAGATGTATAATGTTAAAATTATCCATACTCAGCCAAAAATATTGTATTGTTAGTACAGTATACTGTATATGGGCCAAATGTAGACGCTGCCGCTTTTTTTCATGATCTCTTTTCTATTCTATCAAATCACATGGATTGCTCAATGGTACTGGGTGGTGATCTTAACTTTGGTCTAGATGACAAAATAGACCGGCTGAGTGCAGTAGGAACTCAACGCGGTTGGCAATCCATAAATATAGTTAAACAGTACTGTACATGAGTGATTACGAACTCTGCGATGCATGGCGTTCTCTTCACCCTGATTGCAAAGAATATTCTTTATTTTCACATGTGCATCACTCTTATTCTCGTCTGGATTATTTCATAGTAAGCAATTTATTGCTGACCAACATTTCAGACACTAAGATACACTCTATTGCTGTCAGCAATCACCAGTTACTTTAAATTTAGATAATAAGAAAGAAATCCCAAAAAGTATAAACTAGAGATTGAATACCTCACAGCTAAAGGACGAAGAATGTATACAATATTTAAAAAAAGAATGGACATCGTATTTAGAGTTCAATGACTTGCCAGGAACATCAGCATGTACACTCTGGGAGGCTGGGAAAACAGTTATGAGAGGCAAAATAATATCCTATTCAACAAATAAAAAGAAAAAAGAAAATAAACGTATTGAGAAATTAGAGAAATCCATCAAATTATTAGAAGGTTTACAAGGAGAGGAAACACAGAAAAACTATGTAAGTTAAAATTAGAACTAAATGAATTTATTGACAAGAAAAACGAATTCCTAATACAACGACTTCGATTAGAAAATTTTGAACACAGTAATAAATCAGGGAGCTTTTTAGCAAACCAACTCAAATTAAACAAAGAAAAAATGTCTATATATGGTATTAAAGACTCAAATGGAAACATAACTTATGATGAGGGAAAAGTAAAAAGTGTTTTTAGAGATTTTTATAAAACTTTATACACTCCACAAATAAATCCAACAGATGAGGATATCAATCAATTTTTGGAGAGAATAACACTTCCAAAACTAGACAGTAGTCAATCATCAGAACTAGACTCTCCATTAACATCAGATGAACTCCGTAAATTGATTAAAAACATGCCTAATAAAAAATCTCCTGGCCCAGATGGCTATCCAGCAGAATTTTATAAAGAATTTTGGAATATACTTGAACCGATATTTCACAGAATGTTAAATGAGTCAGAAGAAAATGGCAGGCTTCCAACACATATTAATTCAGCCAACATTAGTCTCCTTTTAAAACCAGGCAAAGACCCAGTATTGCCTACCAGTTATCGTCCGATCTCTCTTATTAATGTCGATGTTAAAATAATTTGTAGAATAGAATAGAATAGAATATATCTTTATTGGCAATTTATTGCACCAGGGTACAAAGTTCTGCAATTGGCGCACGCACCATCCGAAGAGGGACGTACGCACGGAAAGTCGCAGCAGTCTGAAACCGCACCACCACAATCAGATAAGGAAAAAGGAAAACACAATAGGTATCATTTGTGGTATTCAAAAAAAGAATCTATCAAAGTTTGTCTTAAGACACTCTATGATAAAGTCCCAAAAACTCTACCAGCATTAGCACAACGAGACAAGACATTGTTGCAGTTTGATGACAAGCAAGGAGATCAAAAAGTCTGTGAGTAACATTCAGATAAGCACAGTTCAGCAGTTGTCTCAGCTCGGCGCCTCCGAGCGCACACACAGAGATCTCTGGGGGAGGGGGAGGAGGAGTGCAGCAAGGTCTCTCAGCTTCGACTCCAGGAGAATAATTTCCAGACAGCCTTCTTTTCAAGGTCGTGCAGAAACTAGATTAGATAGTTCTTTTGTTTATCTTCAATCCAGGCCACAGTGTACATTTTACTGCAGCCTTCCAAGTCCAGGTGCTGTTCAGGTCCAAAATCGCCGAATCATGTGAGGTTCCGAGCTAAGAACCCCCATCTGTGCCCTGATTGAGGCCGGACGGCTGTAAACGAGTTCCAAAGCGCACCGCAGGTCCGCGGTGGTCTACCGCCGCTCCCATCGTGCGGTTCAGTTCGTACAACAGCTGGGATGTGGAGCTCACAGCCCGGATCAGAGAATCTTGCTGATCAGGAAGTTTGGCCAGCGCGCTGATGGCCGCCGAAGTCTTCCTCAGCTTCCAGTAGCAGACAGCTCCGCTGACGCCAAAAAACAGAGCAGCTGCCACCAATATTCCAATAATCCACAAATCTTCCACGTCTTCGACAGACAGGACCGTCAGACACATTGGCTGCCACTGGCCCCACGAGTCCATCATGTATCCAACAGCGTGCGTGTCAGAGGGGCAAACCGCTTCTCCTGGCCCGGTTCGCTTCGTGGAAAAAATTTTATCTATAGAGGAAACAGCCCAATTAA
>JBBPBX010040808.1:17468-29181 GCA_038048925.1 Garcialebias charrua
ACCTCAAGGCTTTCCTGGTGAGCTTTCTCACTTCTTTGAATGTGCTTCTGCTTTAATACTTCAAGCTCTTCAAGCCTTGATGCGATCAGCTTGAAAGCTTTATCATTTCTTTCATATCCCATCTTTGTATTGAAATTTTCTCCTAATTAATGAGAGATGTTTGTAGTTTGTATTTTAAAAATTTCCAGAAATGACACTCCTCCGTACGAGAACCAGCTCGACTTCACAGCACGTTCCAAGAAACATCCGCAACTCTGTACCTGTTTGACATTCAGTCTCGGTTGGTAGTTGCAGAAGCAGTCTGAGCCTCACAGGTTCTGGGCCTATGAAGTCCGGTGTACCTCGGTGTGTTCATGGATTCACGTGTCGTGACGCCTGCCTTCTTCGTCAAGAGACAAGGAGGGGAGGAGGTTGGGGGTTGTGCTGCGTTCACGCCTCCTCCAGCAACAACCTAAAACAACCTAAAACTCTAGCCAACAACATAAACCAAGCAACAACAAAGAATAAACATGTACAGTAGATGTACTGTATTTATCTATTCCACCCGACCTATCCAAAACAAAAGGCTTTAAAAAAATGAAAATAATAAAGTTCTCCGTAACCGGGGATGAAACCCGGGTCTCCAGGATCCCAACCCAGTTCTTACACCACTGACCCACTTGGCATTCATGCATTGCTTCTCTATCGCACAGTATTAAAACAAATACAACCAGACAGTTTTGATGAAGTGAAAAATATTCTTAAAATAAATAAGTTAAAATACACAAATAACTACTGTAGTGCCATTCCGAAAACTATAATATGCTTTGTTGGAGAGCTTTTCAGGAGTGAAATGTATCACTTCCAGTGGTGGGCCTTCGACCGCTTGGGAGCGCTAATGCGCTAATCCGCTTACAGCGGACCTAACGTTTTTGTCAGCGTAACAGCGGTTTGATTAACTTTTATAATTCATAAGCGGATTTGCGCTATTTTTATTTAAAATGCAGTACCGATAATAACTAATTATCTATCAGTAAAAACGAAAAAATTACAGGCCCGGACGACTGCTAACAGACCATATCCTGTCAGCGCCGGATGTGGTCCGTGACAAAAAAGCGTCCCCTCACAGTCTCTTTGCTAGAGCGAGCGCTCTCAGTTAGCAGCCAGTGTGTTACTCTGCAGCCTTATTGCTTGTTTTCGAAGAGTCAGACGAAGAGTTTTTAACATGGAGGGTGAACTTATGGATGTTTCTCAGCGGCCTACGCGACGCGTCTGGATTTTAAAAAGTATTTCGCCATATGCCCTCTTCAAAATGGCGGCCGCGACGGCCACAGAAGATAAGGACTTTCCATGAAAACACGGTAAAAACAATTATTTCTTTGCTGAGAAAAAATATATTTCTTAGCTGACTTTATAGCACAAGGTTTTTCTGAGCTTAACCGGTTCAAATGGTCAAATCTGGTGGATTAAAAAAAGTATTTCGCCATTTGCCGGCCGCCATTTTGAAGAGGGCATATGGCGAAATATTTTTTTTAATCCAGCAGATTTGACCATTTGAACCGGTTAAGCTCAGAAAAACCTTGTGCTAAAGTCAGTGACTTTATAGCACAAGGTTTTTCTGAGCTTGACCGGTTCAAATGGTCAAATCTGCTGGATTAAAAAAAGTATTTCGCCATATGCCCTCTTCAAAATGGCGGTTAGCGTGTTAGCGTTAGCATCCGCTAGCATTGCTAATACATAAGTGCTTTTGAAATTGCGGACCTAAATAAATCAATAAGTGCTTTAGAAATTGCGGAACTAATTTTTGGATTAGCTCTGCCCAGCACTGATCACTTCCATGAACTGCAGTGAGGACGTCTCATCTCCGCAGGGGATTGGCTCTGCCTGAACCACGTTCGTGACGAAAGCGTGCGAAAACACGTCACTTTGCGAATCCTACCAACAAGGGATTGGCTCTGCCTGAACCACGTTCGTGACGAAAGCGTGCGAAAACACGTCACTTTGCGAATCCTACCAACAAGAAAATTAAGGTACAATTCCTCTGTTCAACCCATATATACCGTAAACACGTTTTTAGATCAAATATTGCCGATGTAAACAAATACAAACAATTACATAAAAATTAACACAGACATAGCGCTATGAAACCTTTTAAACACATTCTAGGGAGTTTATCAGCTAAAAAAAAGTTAAATTTCGGTTTAGTTCCTCTTTAACATCACTTCCCAAACCATTCAATTCCACTCCCTGTATTGAAATAAACCATCCTTTTAATCATAAATGAGCCCTTGAGGTTCAAAAGATTTACCTGACTAAATAAAGGTTGAATGAATATACCTTGGCTTTGCAAAACATTTTAGTTCCCCTAGACCAGTGGTCCCCATACTACGGCCCGCGGGGCGGATCCGGCCCACCTCCACATTTGGTCTGACCCCCAGAACAATACCAGAGAGCATTAAGGTATTTTTTCATATGTGTATTTGTATTTGATAATAAAGTTGGACTTTTGCAATAAAATGTTCCTTAGTTATGAACTATTTTGAACTATTGTTCCACATTGCACAGCACAACAGAAAGTTTACACTTTTGTTCTGTGAAGAACCCAGAGAGGGTTATTTGGTTATTATTTATTTAATAAATAGTGTGTATTTCCTGGATTTTTTTTCTGTGAAGAACCCAGAGAGGGTTATTTGGTTATTATTTATTTTATTAATAGTGTTATTATTTATTTTATTAATATTGTTATTATTTATCTCCTTACTTTTGTTCTGTGAAGAACCCAGAGCGGGTTATTTGGTTATTATTTATTTTATTAATAGTGTTATTATTTATTTTATTAATATTGTTATTATTTATCTCCTGACTTTTGTTCTGTGAAGAACCCAGAGAGGGTTATTTGATTGTGCTTTCTGGAAAACAATACATTTTTACATTTAGGCACTCCTGCAATCGTCACACTTTTCCCTGTTACAAACTAACTCCAGCCCCCCACCAGAGAAGGGAAAAGTTATGTGGCCCTCACAGGAAAAAGTTTGGGGACCCCTGCCTTAGACCGTAGCTTTCTCTCTTAACAAAATACATTTGAACATTTGAAGGTGTATTCTTATGAGCCCTATACTCAAAGTCAAAGTCAAAGTCAACTTTATTGTCAGAACTGCAATATGTACAGGACATACACAGGATTGAAATTGCATTTCTCTCTCAGTCCCTCGGTGCAACAGTAACCATTTAAACACTGAACAATTAATAAACAAGCATAAAATGAAATAATAAAAGTTTAGTACTGTCCTGAGTTTTTTGCATAGTAGTTTTTCATAGTAGTAAAAAAAGTATAAAAAGTTTCACCAACACCAAAACACCAACATTTAATAAACATAATCATAAAATGAAATAGAGTGTATTTGATTGTGCCTCTCTCAACTTCCTGTGTCCTCTGGACTGTTCTGGACTCTCTCCTGTACTCCTTCAAGGTAATGCTCGTTCGAGTTACCTCTCTCTGCTTCTTGTATATCTTTCTCGGAGCCGTGGGCCTGCTGCTAGCGGCTAGCTCTGTGCTAGCCTCCACCGGCTCGTGGATGTTGACGTACTCCGCTTCACAGTTGTTTGAACTTAACAACTGCTCCATTCCTCTTTCTGTTTCCACCATCAAACAACTGGGACTTCTGCGTAGACCTCGTTACATCCATAGAAGCTCTCGAAGGAAAATCGTTTCTTCTCAAGCGAACTCGGATTCGATTAGTGCTGTCTGGACTGAGAGACGTGTCGCACCTCGATGGCGTCATCAGAACGCTGCGTCTGTAGGCCTTTGTAGTCCTCTGCGCACGAAGTGGCGAGGAAAACGTGGAGTGGATTTCAGTCTGCTTAAACCGGTTCAAAAAGCTCCTATTCCAACTGGTATTAAATTAGAACTTTTCAATGTGCAGTCTCTTTCCAACAAGTCATGTTTAATTCATGATCACATTCTGGAGAAGAACTTGGACCTCATGTGTCTTACAGAGACGTGGCACCAACCAAATGTGTTCAGTTCTCTGAATGAGGCGTGTCCCTCTGGATACAGTTATCTGCAGAGAGCCCGCAGCACTGGCCGCGGTGGTGGTCTGGCTGTAATCTACCGCAGTAATTTAAAACTGTCTCATCTGTCTTCTCAGGACTTTTCCTCTTTTGAATGTCTGGCTTTCAGCTTCAAAGCCCCACTCCTGATGAATGTTATATTAATTTATAGACCTCCCAAACCGCATGTTTCATTTAACTCAGAGATGCATGACCTCCTCACTTTTTTCTGCACCTCCCCTGTGAAGACTATTTTTCTTGGCGACTTAAATATCCACGTGGACAATTCTTCTTCACCTCTGGCAACAGATTTTAAGTCTCTTCTGGACTCTCTTAATCTCACTCAACATGTTGACGCCCCTACGCACAGCAGGGGGCATACTCTGGATTTGGTGATTACAGACACTGTACTCATCAATAACTTATCTGTATATGACCTGGGTGTCTCAGATCACAGGGTCATCTCCCTGGAAGTGCCTTCATCTTCGCCTGCTTCAAACCCAAAACGACCCATCCAGTTCCGTGACCTTAAAAACATTTCCCTTGATGTTCTGTCTGCCGATCTTCACACCCTGACCGCTGTCAATCATTCTTCTGCAGATGACTCTGTGGATTACTACAACCAATCTCTTCGGGAGCTCCTGGACCTACACGCCCCCTTAAAGACAAGACTGGTGTCTTTCTCGCGCTCAGCCCCTTGGTACACTGATGAGCTGCGCAAGATGAAGGCAACTGGCCGTGCTATTGAGAGACGTGTAAAATCATCTGGTCTGTCTGTGCATAAGCAGGCATATAAAGAACATCAGAAAGCATACGCCTATTCTCTTAAAGAAGCACGCTCCAAATATTATTCTAACATCATCAACACCTGCCCTGGAAACTCTAAACAGCTCTTCTCCACAATCACTCGTCTGCTTAATCCCATTAAGCAAACTCTTGAGGACTCTGCTCAAAAATGTGACCTGTTTCTTTCATCTTTTAAAACCAAAGTTGACACTATCAGATCTCAGCTCCACAACCTCCCCGTTCTCAGTGTGCCACCCACCCGTCTGCATTCTGGGACCCTAAACAGCTTTGACGAAGTTGTTCAGAGTGAGGTGGAGGCCATCATCAAGAAAATGAAGCCTTCATCCTGTGCCCTGGATCCTTTCCCCTCGTCTCTCATAAAAACCAATCATTCTGCAATAGGCCCACTTATCACTCAAATAATAAATCAGTCTCTACAATCTGGTCATGTTCCACTGCCTCTAAAAACCGCCATCATTAGGCCTCTTCTGAAAAAATCTAATTTGGATCCCGACATTTTTTCTAATTACCGCCCAATTTCACACCTCCCTTTTCTGTCTAAAGTGCTGGAAAAAGCTGTTGCTGCTCAGCTGCAGGATCACCTACAACAACACTCTCTGTATGAGAAGTTCCAGTCTGGATTCAGGGCAGCTCACAGTNTTTATTTTTATTTGTTTTATTTGTTTTTGTTTGTTTTATTTGTTTTATTTATTTTATTGGTTTTGCTTGTTTTATTTGCTTTTGTTTGTTTTATTTGTTTCTGTTTGTTTTATTTGTTTTTGTTTGTTTTATTTGTTTCTGTTTGTTTGATTTGTTTTTGTTTGTTTGATTTGTTTGATTTTTTTATTTGTTTTGTTTGTTTTGTTAGTTTTTGTTTGTTTTATTTGTTTTTGTTAGTTTTATTAGTTTTGTTTGTTTTATTTGTTTTATTAGTTTTGTTTGTTTTATTAGAAATAAAATGTAAATTACTTACAGAGATGTCAATTGTAGTTGACAATATGATGGAAATGATCACAATAGAAATAATTAATAAATATGGTAAAAATATTGTAATAAGTTGTGTTTATCGATCACCATGTTCAAAAATAGAGATATTTACTGATAAAATGTTGGAGTTACTAGTTAAGAGCAGAAACAAAAGAGTTTTTTTATGTGGTGACTTCAATATTGATTTGGCAAATAAAACAGAGTCTAATAACATTAGCATATTCATGGATTCAATGTATAGTTTAAATTTATATCCGCTAATATTAAATCCAACTAGAATTACAACTCAAAGTGCTACAATAATTGATAACATATTCACAAACATAACAGACGGTGATGTGATAAGTGGTATTTTGATGACTGACATCAGTGATCATTTACCAGTTTTCGCTATTTACAAAAGTAATGATAGTATACTAAAATCAAATAAAAGACGGACTAAAATAATAAATACATAAAAAAAAGCATTAGATAAACTTAAACAAATAAAAATAAACATAAACAATTTATAACGCACTTTTCATTAATGAAAATCTCAAACTAATGCGGACAATGACACGCACTGATTATTATTTTGAATGACTGTAAGAAGTAAGAGTTTGAATGGGGAGGTTAGAACAGACGTACCCACCAGTATCTCCCACTTTACTGGTGGGTGTTCTCGTTTCCCCAAAACGGACAGAGGTAGGAAGTGCCCAGGGTTACCACAATAAATACAAAGGCTAGTGTCAACACGCCACTGTCTCTCTTTGGGGGGCAGTCGTGTACGCCCCACCTGCATGGGTTCAGGTTCAGGCAGGGTGAAATTGTTCTTCTTTGGAATGAAGAACGATAAGCTAGGGTCAGGAACCAGAGAGGACTGGGACCTGTAGTTTGCTTGGAACTGTTTAGGAACACAAGGCTCACCTGGGGGGGTCATGAACCCAGAAGTGGAAGGCCGTTGGGAATTGTAATTCGATTCCCTTCTCCTTTCACGGAAGCGGTTGTCAATCGAGATGGCCAGGTCAATTAGTTGGTCATAACTCTCAGGCTCGTCCCGAGTGGTGATTTGATCTTTAAGATGTTCAGAGAGAGAATTTAGGAAAGTACCTTGTAAGGCCAGTTCATTCCATCAGGTCTGGGCACCGAGGATCCGGAACTTTAAGGCGTCGTCAGATACAGCACGTTGGCCCTGATGTAAACTCAATAGACATTTGATGGCATTCGGTGTCTGCAGGGGGCGATCAAAAATCCTGCGGAATTCTTTTAAAAGTTGTTCATAGGAATGACGGTGAGGGATTAACATGACTTTGAAGAAAAGAGTTGGCCCATCGAAGAGCGTTACCTTTGAGTTGACTTATGAAGTAAATGATTTTGGTGGAGTCCGAGGAGTACAGAGAAGGAGCCAACTCAAAGGTGAGTCTGCATTGCAACAACAACAAAAAAACTTCACATTGGTCGGGGTCTCCTGCAAAGAGCTCGGAGGGCTTCACAATTAATTGTGGGACAGAAGGAGCTGGACCAGGAATCTTTTGGGGGTCCACAGGAGCTGAAGAAATGGTAGGAACTGGGGGAGAAGAGGGTTGCAGTTGACGTTTATTAGAAAAAACCATACCTCCAAGTTCTTGTAGGTTGGACTGGACAGTACGCTGTTAAGTCAGAACTTGTTGTAACTTTTCGTCCAACTTATCAAGCCTCTTCACCTGGGGAACGGGGGCATTCTGCTCGCTCTCTGTCTCATTCTGGGTCTGATTTGGCTGGTGCATTTCTGTTATGTCTAAAAAAGCTAAGTCTGGTCCTCTGGACATTCAAAAAACAAAACAAAACAAAGCAAAAAATTGTAGAAACGTTTCGTCTTTCGTCCGAAAGACTTCCTCAGTCTGAGCTGCTGTATTCAGCTCAGTCTTATAAATAGCACCCTCTCACAGTGGATCAACCAGTTGGCTGATGACAGCCGAAACCAGCTGCTCACATGATCAAGGAGGACCATCAGCCTAACGATGGATCGTTAGCACCCTGATGGTTGTTTGCTATTCACAGAGGGCTGAGTGATACTAGCAATAACAGCATTGTAAGAGGGGGACAGTTGAACCCGGAGGCCTCCACCCCTGTTTAATGATAGACAGTTTCTTTTCACAAAGATGACCTCCTTTCTGTTATGATCTCGAGGAACCCAAATTGGTATGAGACCCAGACGAGGCAGACACGGGAAAATACAAATGACAGTGTTTATTATTTACAGTGAAAATGAATCAAGTCTTTCTGCAACTCTTGAAAGAAGGTTAAAGGTGATCAGAGATGGTTTCCAGAGGATCACTGAATATGAAGATTGATAATGTTATATTCTCTTACATGCTTGAAGAGAGATGAGGAATCCACTCCTCCAATCCAGGTATAGTGCACAGAGAGGAATCAGGACAAGGCCCAAGGGGAATGAGGAAAGAAGGCATTTGGTGAAAGCACGGCACGGGGAAACCAGAATGGGTCATAGGGAGAACCAGAGTCGAGGAACCACAGAAACTGGAAACAAGAGCACGAAGGTAAACAAATCCAACTCTGTTGATAATGTTCAGACCAGATGTACGAAATACCATGAGATATGATATGCTCCAGCAAAGAGTAGCCCTGGACTGCAGCCTTAAGTAGAGGGTGAAGCTTATCAGGATGATGACTGCCAGGTGTTGTCAATCAGCAGCCATCTTGGAGAGCAGGTTGCAGGCAGCGGTACCCTTATAGAAACAACCTGTCCCAGGGCATCAGAAAGGCCCAGAAGCAGTATTCCAGGACGATAACTCATTGTTTCAGGAACAGCAAGGATACACGTTGACTGTGGCAGGGAATACTGACCATAAAAAACTACAAGCCAGCTCCATTGACATGTGATGGCACAACTTCAATGCTGAATGTGCTGAATGACGTATTGGTTCGGTTTGAGGCTTAAAATAGCACACCTGCACAGAAACAACATCCTCCCCACCACTTCCAATGACCAGGTGCTAACAATGTCCCCGGATTGCATTAGGTGATCATTCATTGAGATCAAAACCTGGAAAGCTCCTGGTCCTGACAACATACCTGGTCATGTGCTGAGGGACTATTAGAGGGAACTTGCAGTTGTCTTCATGGATATCTTTAAGATTTCTCTGAGTCAGGTCATAACCTACACCTGTTTCAAAGCTACCACCATCACCCCTGTCCCAAAGAAGGCATCGCCCTCCAGCCTAAATGACTATTGTGGGGTGGCACTCACCCGTTTCTTGATTAAGTGCTTTGAATGGCTAGTCATGACACACATCAAATCCATCCTTCCTGCCTCCCTGGATCATTTCCAGTTTGTATATTGGCCTAATCGTTTGACTGACTATGTCATTTCCTAAGCCCTCCACACAGCCCTCACACATCTGGACACTAAGGACTCATGTTAGAATGTTGTTCATTGACTTCAGTTCAGCATTCAAAACCATCATCCACCAACAGCTCATCCTGAAACGGGAGAGTTTGGGGCTGAACACTTCATTGTGTAACTGGCTGCAAGACTTCTTGATCGGGAGACCACAGGCAGTATGGGTCTGCAGTAACACATCCAGCATATCACACTGAATACAGGTGTAGCCCACCTTTACCCTCTGTCTGTAGGTAAGGGCCTCCTAGATTCTTATATTTAGCATTAGACTAAACGTTAACTACTCTTAATTGCTGAACTTTTAATACACACTGTGGTCATCTCACACACACTCTGTTTAACTATAAATAACCAAACCATAAGTAAAATATAAACTCAATTTACTGAACATGTTTTAAAGATTGAACAACTTATACAATATGACACAAAAACGGTATCTGTAGGCAGATTACTCACTGTAAAGCTTCAACTAAGTGAGGGGCCCACTCACCAATCACACACAGACACCTGCTGGCTTATCTAACTCTAAAACATTGACGTTGCAGGCCTGAGCGATGCTTGGGAACGGTGAGGCCCAAAAACTTAATGGCCGCTTCACTCATTGAGCAAATAAATAAACCAAACAGTACCTGGTTTAGTAGTTCACTACAGACCCTGGTCCCAGTTCAGGCGAAGAGGAAATCCAAACCAAGATGGTGATGCAATCAGCTGTCTGCAGGTCCAGGTTTAACTTCAATGAGCAATGTAATCCAGAGGAACTCTTCTGGCAGTCCATAAACACTCCAGTTCTGACCAATCTTCACCTCCAGGCCGGAATGATGAAGATGCAGTCTCCCCAGCAAGCTGAACAAGCTACACTAGGTTTACTGTGCAGCATTCACTGAACTAGTGAATGCTAAATGTTTGATGTTAAACTGCCTCAAAGTGCAAAACACAGAACTGTAGGACAAACTTCAGGCTGAAATTGTCCCTTGTAGTCCCAAAAACCATCAAACAGGTCTCCACTGACAATCACTGTGTTAGCAACCAGGAAACTTATTTAATTAGTCCAAAATGCAGCACACCTGTCAACTCTGGTGTGCTTGGCTTTCATCAAGTTCAAAACCCTGACTGCTCACACTTCCTTTTGGCTTTTCACAATAAAGCAGAAATAAAATACAAGCAACAAAATGTTATGCTTTCTTGCTTTTAACTTACACTTGTGTATTTTAAACAGTGTTAAAGCATATTACAACATATAATCCATCCATCCATCCATCCATTTTCTTCCGCTTATCCGGGGTCGGGTCGCGGGGGTAGCAGCCTAAGTAGGGAGGCCCAGACTTCCCTCTCCCCAGCCACTTGGAGCAGCTCCTCTGGGGGAATCCCAAGGCGTTCCCAGGCCAGCCGAGAAACATAGTCCCTCCAGCGTATCCTGGGTCTTCCTCTGGGTCTCCTCCCGGTGGGACATGCCCGGAACACCTCACCAGGGAGGCGTCCAGGAGGCATCCTAACCAGATGCCCGAGCCACCTCAACTGGCTCCTCTCGATGTGGAGAAGCAGCGGCTCTACTCCGAGTCCCTCCCGGATGACTGAGCTTCTCACCCTATCTCTAAGGGAGAGTCCAGACACCCTGCGGAGAAAACTCATTTCAGCCGCTTGTATCCGAGATCTTGTTCTTTCGGTCATAACCCAAAGCTCATGACCATAGATGAGGGTGGGAACGTAGATCGATCGGTAAATTGAGAGCTTTGCCTTTTGACTCAGCTCTCTCTTCACCACGACAGACCGGTACAGCGCCCGCTTCACTGCGGACGCTGCACCTATCCGCCTATCGATCTCACGCTCCAGTTTTCCCTCATTCGTGAACAAGATCCCGAGATACTTAAACTCCTCCACTTGGGGCAGGACCTCCTCCCCGACCCGGAGAGGGCATGCTACCCTTTTCCGGCTCAAGACCATGGCCTCGGATTTGGAGGAACTGATCCTCATCCCGGCCGCATCGCATTCAGCTGCAAACCGCTCCAGTGAAAGCTGTAGATCACGAGCTGATGAAGCCAATAGGACCACATCATCTGCAAAAAACAGAGAAGCGATTCTAAGGCCACCAAAACGGATCCTCTCAACACCTTGGCTGCGCCTAGAAATTCTGTCCATAAAAGTTATAAACAGAATCGGTGACAAAGGGCAACCTTGGCGGAGTCCAACTCTCACCGGAAACGAGCCTGACTTACTGCCGGCAATGCGGACCAAGCTCTGACACCGGTCGTACAGGGACCTAACAGCCCATATCAATGGGCCTGGTACCCCATACTCCCGGAGTACCCGCCACAGAACCCCCCGAGGGACGCGGTCGAATGCCTTTTCCAAGTCTACAAAGCACATGTAAACTGGTTGGGCAAACTCCCACGCACCCTCCAGGACCCTGTTGAGGGTGTAGAGCTGGTCTAGTGTTCCACGACCAGGACGAAAACCACACTGCTCCTCCTGAATCCGAGGTTCGACTATCCGACGGACCCCCCTCCTCTCCAGAACCCCTGAATAGACCTT
>JBBPBX010040809.1:9076-20767 GCA_038048925.1 Garcialebias charrua
GACCACCAGCACCAGACTCACCTCACCAACCTATGAAGAGCATTTCAGCGTGACCGCAGCAGAAGTAAGGAGTACTTTCACGAGGATCAACCCTAAATAAAGCAACCGCCCCAGACAACATCCCTGGGTAAGTGTTGAAAGAATGTGCTGATCAGCTCTGCGATGTACTGGCCGACATCTTTAACTCCTCACTTACCCTGGAGACAGTTCCCATCTGCCTGAAGACCACCACCATCATCCCAGAACCAAAAAGCTCTACAGTAACTGGTCTGAATGACTATCGGCCAGTGTTCCTCACCCCGATAGTTGCTAAATGCTTCAAAAAACTGGTCATGACCCACATCATAACAACCATCAACATCAACAAGGACCCTCATCAGTATGCATACCGTAACTCCACACGCTCACATTTGGTTTCAGTGAATTGAAAAAGCCCCCTGGATAGGGGTCGAAACGTCTTTTTCAACAAATAAAGTCCAGTTGAGCTTGTATTGAACGCCTTTTTGATTATACTGTACCGTGAGAACCGATCAACAGAGGATGCCATCTCCTCTGTGGTCCTCACTGCTCTCACCCACCTGGATCAGATAGACTCTTACGTCCCTATGCTCTTTGTGGACTTCACATCTGCCTTCAACATCATGATCCCCCAAACCCTGATGGACAAATTATTCCCACTAGGTCCTGATGCATGCTCAATAATCCAGGTAGAAAAATCTAAAAAAGCTAAGTCTGGTCCTCTGGATATTCAAAAAACAAAACAAAACAAAGCAAAGAAACTGTAGAAACGTTTCGTTTTTCGTCAAATCTATCACATCATCACAGACATTTACACCTCCAGATGCAGGAAGAGGGCCACCTGCATCATGAAGGACCCCACTCACCCAGCACACACACTTTTTGCCCCGCTCCCCTCAAGAAGGAGGTTAAGGAGCATTAAGTGTAGAACCACTAGACTGAGGAACAGCTTCTACCCTGAGGCTGTTAGACTCATGAATATCTAACCAGAAATAATCACTGTGTCACATCATGTTGCTGCTGATCTGTTTCATGTTGCTGCTGATCTGTTTCATGTTGCTGCTGATCTGTTTCATGTTGCTGCTGATCTGTTTCATGTTGCTGCTGATCTGTTTCATGTTGCTGCTGATCTGTTTCTTGTTGCTGCTGATCTGTTTCATGTTGCTGCTGATCTGTTTCATGTTGCTGCTGATCTGTTTCATATTGCTGTGTTCATTCGTGCTCATCTGCTCATAGAGACTCATGTTCGTGCTACTGTTCGATGTAATGTTTTATGCTCTTAGTGCTTAGTTTATTTTTAGTTTTTCTTATTTCATATCTTAAATCTTATTAATGTTTTTCTTTTACATTTTATTGTTGGATTTAACTGGGACCATGTGAACATCATTTCGTTCCATCACATGTGCCACATGTGCTGCCAAAGACAATAAAGAATATCTGACTGATGTTTACACACACACACACACACATACACACACACACNTCAACGGTTATCCAACACGACCGTCAGATGTTGATTCAACGGTGACTAGACGTCAAAATGCCAGCTGGGAAGGGAAGCCTCATTTCTGAAAGTCTGTTTCAAGAACACACATCAGAGAGCTCTAAAATTATTTCTCAATGTAGGAAAAATGGACTCCTTTCTGGAAGCTTTTCGTGCTGTAAACGTAGACAAGCTGAACCACGTGCGTATTTTCACGACGTGCGCGACGCTGCGTGTGTTGAATGAAGTTGGGGCGCTCGCGAGGTTCACTACTCCCACGGCAGAGAGCGTGACCTTCATTAGAAAGCTGATTAACAACATGATGGAAGGAGTTGTGGCGCCTGAAGGTTTTCACACGGACCTGGACAAGGTAAAAAAGGTTGCAAAAAAGGCAGCTAAGAGACTGCGATTTGTACTCCCACGGCAGAGAGGTGACCTTCATTAGAAAGCTGATTAACAACATGATGGAAGGAGTTGTGGCGCCTGAAGGTTTTCACACGGACCTGGACAAGGTAAAAAAGGTTGCAAAAAAGGCAGCTAAGAGACTGCGATTTGTGTGCAGTCCCATAAAGCTGAGAGACGTGATCCGAAGACGAGACGAGGGCGTCGGTAGTGTGATCGTTAACTACTTAAGGGACGAAATAGAAAAAGTTCTGGCAGATTTTGAGATATGGAGGAGAACTCATCCAGGAGGACATGGACGGATTGGATTGGTGGTAATTGCAGTCCTATTTCTATGTGCTGTAGCACTTCTAGCAATAGTACTTGCATTGTTGTTATGATCCAACACAGCGTGTTGTCCTGTGTATATACAATGTGTATATACAATGTGTATATATAATGTGTATATATAATGTGTATATATAATATATATATATATATATTGTTGTGAAATAAAAATATATTTGTCTTCGTGTTTTCATTTATTTCAAAGGGGTTTTTCATACGGTGTTTAAATGATCAGTTTCTTTTGTAGAGTGATAAAGATTTACTAAAGGACACAGGCAGATCTGTTCTGGTGAGGCTTGGGGATGATAATATAGCTGGTGCCTCTTTGTCCTGTCAGTTTTACGACTTTGAAGATATATAGTTGTGAGGAAATCTACTGAAGGCCTCCTTACCCTGCATGTTTGTTCAGTTAGAAAGTAACAAGAACAGCTCTAAATATGTGTGTAGGGTATGATCTTTAATGTAATTTAATGTCCAGTTACACTAATTGGTCATTTAGTGGTCTACTAGAGTGTGCGTGTTTATAAGTACTCAGCAATAAATGTACATTTATTTTAGTCATCGATGTGTCGGTGCCCCTCCCCCTGGGGCCTGGGGAGACCCGAGCAAGCTGAGGGAAGGCAGTGGTATTTCCTGTGTCTTCTGGCAGTAAAGGGGGGACAACAGTCTCTGAAACAAAACCCCCACAGAAGAGTCAGTTTAAAGCAGGCAACCCCCACAGAAAAGTATAAAAGTTTCCATCCTCCAACAGACAAGGCAGAAGCAAGCCCACGGATCAGGTTGTATGTTCTCTTTTTCCCTCTCTCTCTCTCTCCCTCCCTTCTCCTCTCTCTCTCTCTCCCCACTGTATCCCTGGTTGTCTTTGAACAAATGTAATGGCTTTTAGAAATAGAACAAATGTATTCTGTGACTTTTAAACTTATGAATAATTAAACTGGTTTGGAACTTTAAGTGAGCGTCTGTCGTGTTTAAGTGTATCTCTCCTTTTTGATCCAAAGTGAAACCAAAATAACGAATTCGGGGCGAATAAGAATCAAAGCCAACAAAAATGGAGGTCCTACCGAGATTGGTTGCACGCGCGGACAGGAAAGGACGAGCGGGAGTCCAGAGCACTGATCAGTGACCGGTCTACACAACAATGAGGTAAGCAGATTGCCTGTTTCAACAAAAATCTGAAATTGGACATTTATAGGCAAATTTTAATTCAGTGTGTTGGACTCCAGTGAGATAAGGAAATAAGACGAGTAAGTACTGTATACGTATACGTGAAGTAAATAATAATACCCAAGTCCCAGGTAAAAACACGCAGTGGTCACGCCTCCCAAATGCCAACGGGCGTTTGGAACAGAGGGGTCGGGGTTTTAGAATAAATAAATAATTTATTCGCCGCTGACCCTGTAACTCTGAGACCGAGTTAACTGTAAACTTACTAGAGTGGTGACTAGTTTAAAACAGTGACAATTTAGACTTACTTATAATTCGAGATTAAATAAGTAAGGGCGGGACTAGGGTGAGAGTTTTGAAATAAACGCGCTGACTTTCGCTGATAAAATAACCCGATAAGAGTTCCAAATCTGGACCAGTTAAAAATAGAATAGAATTAGTCACAGAATACTAAATCCTTTTTTATGTTCTAAAATAATGGTTTCCTGCCATGTCACGTCAGCTTGCCTGCCTCACCTGTGTGACTTGTCTCTGCTCTCCAAACTGTGCATGGCTTTCTCTCTCTGCAGCGCTGTGCTGCTCTGGACCAGTGGCGGAGCTAGACTTTTATTGCTGGGGGGGCCGAGAGGGGGCCAAGGTATAAGGGGTCCACTTACTACGGCACAGTGGGAAAAATGGATTTATCCCAATTTTTTTGGGATTTGTAGACGCTATGAAATTTTGAAACAACATATTTTTCCCTTAAAATGATACAGGCTCTCAGTTTAAATTTTTGATCTGTGATCTAAATATTTTTAAGTTTAGAAACCAAGTGGTTTTCTAAACAGCTTTAGTGTTTGACTTTGTCCACACTCATAAAATACACAATGAAGTACCCAAAAAAAATATATATATATATATACCGGTAAACTTAAATGGTACATATCGCCCCTTGCTGCTTTGAGCATGTAACAGTCACAAGACCACATTGAAATAAGAAATATAAAATATGATAAAAATACATTTCTGTGTTTATTTCATTTCTATTCAAGACACTATGATAAGAATGACTATATATTTAATATAGGCGGATACAGAGTACAGTATCTCTGTTTACAATTCTGGTTGGTGGTGTGCCTCGTGATTTTTTCAATGAAAACACTGTGCCTTGGCTCCAAAAAGGTTGAAAAACATTGGTCTAATGAAAATAAACAGTTTAAGTTAATTAGAATGATTTAAAAAAAATAGCTAAACAAGAGCATGGTTTTGCTAAATTAGGCTGAAAAGTTGGATTAAAAATGTAGAATTAGCTGAAAAAGCTGAAACAGGCTATATACAGAAATTATTAAGTAAAATACCTTGATATCACAATATTTTTTTGCCTCAATAAAAGCACTGTCCTACTTGTTATTTATTTAATTGTTCCCATACATATCTTTAAAAAATGGGAGTTAAAACTGCATATTTCTTGGTGCATTTGTGTGTACAACTGGACCAGTGCTCTGTTTTTATTTTTTATTTATTTTATAGACGTTTTAATAAGATATAACACCGCTGCGGACTGTTGCTCGCTGCTCTCAAAGCCTCTCAGCTTCTGCCCAGAGAGGAGCAAGAGCCGCGCGGCTTCTCTCGTCTTCTCCCTGGCTCCCCGTTCTGCTGTTACCTTTGGAGTTCTTTTCGTTGACTCAGGGCTCGGTTCTGTCCAGAGAGCACGGGGCACGCGCGCTCAGAGCTCCGCTGCGCGGCTACCTTTCTGAACTCCCGACCCACGGGGAGAGAAAAAAGAGAGGGGCAGATCTTCCCGGAGCTTTTGCTAAAAATCTGCTATGAATCATGAAATAACACATTTAGCGTTATTTCTCTACAATATAAATAAACGCTCCTGTATTATTTTTAAATAAACAAATAAATAATGGCGATGCAATTTGAAAACATGGTGAGTCATGGACTTTAAAGAATTCAAAAACGGAAGGAGGAAAATAATGATTACTGTATTTTTAGCCTGTATGACATATTTATGGATTGTTTTTTCTTCTTAAACTTTTCACAAGCTATCTGAAGATTAAATATGAAACAAACATTGAGACGCTAAAGTTAGAACAGTTTATTTAGATACAGCAGTTAATAGAGTAATAAACAAGTCTCCACCTCCTCAGGAGTTGGTGCTGGGTTCCTGAAACACAAAATAAACAATACATTAAAACGGTTTACACTTCTCCATTTTAACAGGACTAGATAATTTTCTACAGCGTGAATGTGGGTGAAATGAAAAAAATAGAACTTCAGCTCTGAAGGGGGGTCTGGTTTTAACCAGGCTAGAAGGCCACAGGATTGTACAGTTTTTTGAATAAACAAATAAAATATTTGCGGACAGTTCGAGACAAATTAATTAGGGCCGAATGAACCGTCACAGTTGGAAGGATTGATCAAAAAGGATTATGACATTCTATCTCAATAATTTTAGGTTATAACACTTAGACAAACGGGAAAGTTGGAAAATTGCAGTGAACCTCCCGTTAGCATAGCATATGCCTAACAGCGGACATTTTATAACTTTGTAACGGTAGACAGCTCACATCGGATTCGCTAACAAAGCGTACAGTGGCGCGTCGTGTAGATAAACAATATCGACTTTAAATAATCCAAAGTTAGTTTTTGTAGACGAACTTAGCAGCTAACAGCAAAGCTAACGAGCCACTTCGACGTGTTTCTTGAGACATCGTCGTCGTCTTTATAATTTGTGTATAGGCCGTGAGAATGTAGAACCGAACGCATCATACTTGCATTTTCCAATATAAGAAGCAGAGAAAGTGGATTACCAATCTGGAAGACGTATTTTTGTGAATAGCTCCAGTGAATGTACACGTCTTGTGAGCATTGACCGGAAGAGCAGGGTTGCCAGATCTCTAGACCGAAAGAAGCGATCAGCTCCTTCAAAACAAGCACAAATAAGCGACTCAATGTCCGCGAGAAGCAAAAATGAAAACCCGCCACAAGCGGATGATCAAATTTGAAAGCGACTCCAGGGAAAAACAAGCCCAATGCCGCTCGAAATAAGCGGACTTGGCAACTATGGGGACGCAAAAGACAGTCGTTTCGTGTATAGCCTGAGCAGGGTTGCCAGGTGAGAAATGTAGGATTATCGTACACCCATCATAAACAAAATAAGTATGCTCGATAGTCACTCTATTGTTGAATACTGTAGCGTTTAACAGGCACTCACAGCTTTGTGGCGTCAGTACTGGGGGGAACCATAGACATTAATACGCATTATTGTCTGGTGGTAATTAATGAGCTCTACAGAAAGTCTTCTGTCACATTTGGAAAAGCACGATTAGCTGGAATTTCAAGACGCCTTCAGGGTTCACAAAAAACTCCGACAGACAGTTGCGACAGGCTGATGGAAACCGGTCACAACTACACGTTCACAGAATGGCGAAATTATTGTATTTTTGGCCTTTGTCGGGATTATTGATCGTACATCGTACAGAGGGCAAAATTATCGTACAAATACGAAAATTATCGTACACCTGGCAAACACTGAGCCTGAGTATAATGGAGACCCCTGATGGACGAAAAAAGGTACTGCAGACAGGAGCATAATAATTTCTAGAAAAACCGAACATAGGTCGGAGTCACTTTTATTTGTAATTTTAATTCAGTCATCCAGTTGGGTCATTCGTTCTGAAACATTTAATAAAAGTAAAGGGATGTAGATACAGAGTTTAATAACTGTTTGGAGTCAGATGAATAAAAGAAGAGGACAGATTGGGGTTTGAATAATAATAATAATATTAGTAATGAATTCAATTTATAAGGCACTTTTCATTAATGGAAATCTCAAAGTGCTAAGGAGGGAGTAGCCCTCACAGACAGGTCTTAAATAAATACATCTTTAATTTTAATCTATTGAGGACATAAATTTAATCTCAATTTATAATAAGTGGAGAGTTGGACTTTAAAAATCGACTTAGTCGGCCCGCAGATGAATCTGAATTATAAAAAAAAAAAATGAACGCTATTTTCTTAAAAATCTGCAGTAATAAAACAGCTACGCTCAAAGCTCAATTTATGGGTTCACAGTTGCTTCTTAGATGTGAAAAATGGATTTAAAATTCATTCATTTCTAAATTTTGATGCATTTTTAACATGCAGGAAAGGGTTTTTAAAAAAAAAAAACTGTTTTTTTTGTTTTGTTTTTTTGTATGTCCAGAAGCCCAGATTTAGTTTTTTAGATTTTTCTACCTGGATTATTGAGCATGCATCAGGGTATTTAACAAAACAGTTTGTTGAATAAATGTTTTAAAACGTGCAATCACTGATCAGTTTTTTTAATATGTAATGCACTTAAATGTTAAAGCTCCACTGACATCATCTTTTGACTTTTCAAAAAATGGCACAACATATATAAATATTAAGATTGACCCCTGACCGTTTTTGCTAAAATAATGTTAAATGAATGAAATTTCTCCCCCAAAACAGTTTAAAATTAGCGCCATTTTTTTAACACGATAAATAGGGATTTCGCCGTCGCAGGATGATGACGTCATTTAAAGGACTTTCCCTACTGCGCTGCTTGTAAACAATGGACGAGCTACAAACTCGATCCGTCCAATTTAGCCATTTAAAAGTTAATATTTTAGCGGATTGTCTGCAGAGAAGCCAAAGTTATTTCCAGTAAACAGCAGGTTATAATTTTTTTCAGCTCCTGCTGGTTTTTGGAGACTTTTCACTTCATGAGGTGAGCTCAGCTGCTGTGTGGAGTTACATGCATGTGGACGAGGCAGAAGTAATTCTACAACATGTACATCGTCTCCAGCCTCCACAGCACTGAAATGGTAATATATTAGTTAATGTTCCTAATAATTATTCAACATTAATTAATAGTTTAAAAAATTAGTCCCTTTTAAAATATCTGTTAAATATATTATTCTTTTATTTTGTTTGTGTTTTCAGGTTTCCAGGTCTCCAGTCCATCACCTGAGGCTCTTCATGTTGAACCACTAGTACAACCCAGACTTTCACATCACAGCAGGTAAGATTGCATCAACGAAAAGAATACTACTCAACAATATTCTTTGATGTAAATCTGTTGATTTTCTGTGGTTCTGATGAGGGAAGTGACAAAGTGGATGCAGCATTCAGCCCATAATGGACCCAGATGTCCCCTGCGTCCAGACCTACAACACCTGGACATCCATGAGCATGCACGAGGAGGTGGTGGAGTCTGAAGAAGTACAAGCAGCAGGATGAGGAGAAACTAGACCGATGTCCCCTGCGTCCAGACCTACAACACCTGGACAGGAGGATGGACGAGGAGGTGTTGGAGTCATTTTTACAGAGCTGATGAAGTCAAACAACACTTGCTAATATGTGTTAAACTCAATTTATTTTGATAATCTGTTCATATTAATGTTTCCCCAGAGGTTTTCATTTATTTGATAATATGGGATGGTTTTATTTTAATAAAATGTTTCTTTCAACATTCACCAATTTTGTTTTTACTAAAGTATGAGCTGTGAGTTGTAGATGCACGAATGAAAATAAAACAGATACACAAATATTCTCACAAAGAATAACACAAATATTCTCACAAAGAATAACTCAACACTAACAGATAATATAGTGTACTACCGTAACTTTATTTACACATAACTACAGAAACACTTGGTTCATTGTTATCCTTTTTTCTTTTTTCAAACAACATGTTCATTTGAACACTCAGAAAAAAATATTAAATTCATTGATTCATTTTCATCTCAATGCTCTGGCCAGTTGTAGTATTTCTGCATATTTTAATGTCTTGATGCACAAACGTAGCTTTCTGCAGCAGTCCTGATGTTCTACAGATCCTGAAGACGTCTCCATCTGTTGTTTAACAATATCAAGGTTTGTTCTCCACCTCGGTCCACTCTTCAGGTGAAGACATTTCTGTGAATCCTCGCTCGTCCACGCTCCTGGATGTCCAGGTGTTGTAGGTCTGGATGCAGAGGACATCTGGGTCCATTATGGGCTGAATGCTGCATCCACTTTGTCACTTCCCTCATCAGAACCACAGAAAATCAACAGATTTACATCAAAGAATATTGTTGAGTAGTATTCTTTTCGTTGATGCAATCTTACCTGCTGTGATGTGAAAGTCTGGGTTGTACTAGTGGTTCAACATGAAGAGCCTCAGGTGATGGACTGGAGACCTGGAAACCTGAAAACACAAACAAAATAAAAGAATAATATATTTAACAGATATTTTAAAAGGGACTAATTTTTTAAACTATTAATTAATGTTGAATAATTATTAGGAACATTAACTAATATATTACCATTTCAGTGCTGTGGAGGCTGGAGACGATGTACATGTTGTAGAATTACTTCTGCCTCGTCCACATGCATGTAACTCCACACAGCAGCTGAGCTCACCTCATGAAGTGAAAAGTCTCCAAAAACCAGCAGGAGCTGAAAAAAATTATAACCTGCTGTTTACTGGAAATAACTTTGGCTTCTCTGCAGACAATCCGCTAAAATATTAACTTTTAAATGGCTAAATTGGACGGATCGAGTTTGTAGCTCGTCCATTGTTTACAAGCAGCGCAGTAGGGAAAGTCCTTTAAATGACGTCATCATCCTGCGACGGCGAAATCCCTATTTATCGTGTTAAAAAAATGGCGCTAATTTTAAACTGTTTTGGGGGAGAAATTTCATTCATTTAACATTATTTTAGCAAAAACGGTCAGGGGTCAATCTTAATATTTATATATGTTGTGCCATTTTTTGAAAAGTCAAAAGATGATGTCAGTGGAGCTTTAAACTGAGTAAAAGTGTAAAAGGACAATTAATTTAATGTTAATATTTTTATAATTTATTTATTCTTTGCACTAATACAAAGGAAAAAAAATGGACTTTTGGAATGAGTATTCTGGTCTGACCCCCTTGAGATCAGATTAAGCTGTATGCGGCCCCCAGATCAAAATGAGTTTGACACCCCTGGACTAATAGTTATATACCTGGAACAACAGGCCAAAATGAACGAGCCCATATTTTTACTTTGAATAAATGAGCCACTGAGCTTAATAATCTCAAATTGACAATTTAGGAGGGCATCTAGCTGTGCGGTTTAGACATGAAAATATACACGATACATAAATAAATCCAACAAGAAGGCAGATCTTAGAAGGCTCAAGGAATTTGCTAATTATCATAGACTGTATACTAGCAAGGGGGTCTTAGAAAACCGTACATTGTATGTTCTGAAATAAAAGTAGGCTACAGTATTTTTTGGTTTCAGGGTAAATTGATTATTTCACTTTTAGGTAAACTAATGTTTTGGATCTGTTGTGCAGATCAGATTAAAAGATGCCTCCGTCGAAGGATCCATAATAAAGTTTGTTAACAGAAAATTAATTTGATCCTGGTCTGTTAATGATTTTTTAATTTTTTAATTTTTTAAATAGCCTCATTGAACAGTGTTGATGGAACGGCAAGAGTGAGTCTTATGAATCCCACCTCATCTATACAGAACACATAATGGTAAATATGCATTAAGATAGGCCTCTGTCAAAACACATGCAGCATCTGACTTTTGAATCTCGGCTACTGTGGTTATTGATCAGATCGGATCAGATTTAATACCATACCATACCATACCAGCTTTATTTATAGAGCACTTTAAACACCTACAAGACCAAAGTGCTGTACACACAACAAAACAATCACAATCAGGTAATAAAATGATTAAAATAAATAAAAGTCACATAATAAAAGTTGAGGAATCATACACTCAGATAAAACAAGCGACTAAAATTATTAAAAGTCAACATCGCAGATGGTGTCATAGGCCAGGGAGAAGAGATGGGTTTTAAGAAGAGATTTAAAAACAGACAGGGAAGAGGCCTGTCTGATGTTCAAGGGAAGGTTGTTCCACAGTTTAGGAGCTGCCACAGCAAAAGCACGGTCTCCTCTGAGCTTGCGTTTTGTCTTTGGGACACTCAGGAGCAGCTGATCACATGATCTGAGGGATCGAGAGGGTGTGTATGGCTGCAGCAACTCTGACAGATAGGGCGGGGCAAGACCATTTTGCGCTTTAAAAGCAAATAAAAGAACTTTAAAATGAATCCTGGAATGTACGGGCAGCCAGTGCAGGGAGGTTAAAACAGGAGTAATGTGGTCAAACTTTCGTGTGCCAGTTAAAAGTCGTGCAGCGGCGTTCTGTACCCTCTGAAGCTGAGAGATACACGAATCACTGATTCCTATATAGAGTGCATTACAGTAGTCCAGCCGTGTGGTCACAAAGGCGTGAACTACTGTTTCAAAATGCTGCTTGG